>JAXCGZ010019074.1:97500-108823 GCA_037179515.1 Halocaridina rubra
GTAATCCAATGGGAAAAATATCACTTAAGCAATATAATCCATGAAAAAAATATCCTTTTTCCATATAATCCTATGAGAAAAAATATCCTTTAAGCCGCATAATCCATGGAACAATATCCAAAATGCTATATAATCCAATCAGAAAATATATCACTTATGTTATATAATCCAGTGAGAAAAAAATATCCCACATGCTATATAATCCAATGGGGGAAAATATCCCACATGCTATATAATCCAATCAGAAAATATATCACTTATGTTATATAATCCAGTGAAAAAAAATATCCCACATGCTATATAATCCAATGGGAAAAGATATCTCACATTATATGTGATCCATGGAAAAATATCCCACATGCTATATAATCCATGGAAAAATATCTCTTATGCAATATAATCCTTTGTTCAATATTAACCTCAAGAAAATCTCTTCTGACCGAAGTGAATCAGACACACACACACACACACGCACACACACACACACACACACACACACACACACACACACACACAAACACACACATACACACACACACACAAAGCAGAGCGAAAGAGAAGGGAATGACTTTTATGCATGCTTATCTCGTTCTCTTGCAAACAACAGGAACTTGTTTACTTCTGCATATATCAAAGAGAGGTTACTCTCAGAGGCACTAAGTATATCATGGGTTTGGTAAGAGTTTTTGCAAATGCATATACATGCAGACACGCATGAATGTCAATATGCATTATACATATTATACATAATGCATGTGACTGACAGGGCTTCCACTTTTAGGGTAAATATACCCCTACTTTAGAGTAACCAAATGCCTTTTTGGGGAATAATTAGCAGGACGACATTTATAAAACACTTTTGGTAGCTTTTTACAGCATTTGTAGATGTTGCTGGTTGCCGTTTCATGTGTCACTATTCACCCCCATTCGAAATGGGGTGGACACCGACTGGTTGGAGCTGGGGAATTAAGGCTGGATTATTTTCAACATTAAGAGTAATTTGACAAAATTTGGGGTAATATGAACATTTACCTGAGGTAAAAATAACAGGCTACGTGGAATCTCTAATGATATATGATTGCGTAAGGCATAATTTCTGATAATAATAAACTCTTAGTCCCACACACACACACACACACACACACAAATAAACACACACATCTCTTTACCTATATCTCTAATAGAGAGAGAGAGAGAGAGAGAGAGAGAGAGAGAGAGAGAGAGAGAGAGAGAGAGAGAGAGAGAGAGAGAGAGAGAGAGAGAGAGAGAGAGAGAGAGAGTACACTCATCAGAAATTCAGAAATACTCGACACTCTATATGGAAAAAATTATTTAAGTGTATTGATATTGCTTCTAAACTGTGTTAATAAATTACTGATACATAAAAACGTAAAGAAAATACACAAACAAACAAACAAACACATATTCTGTGTATCTAATATACTCCAACTAACATCAGATTTAATATGTGTAAACCAAAGTTCTCTTCAGACAATATATTCCAACTGATACTTAAGTTAAATTCCATACAGCCAATATCATCCAACTGACCTTTCAATTAACTTATGTCCAGTAAGATTATATTACTGATATTAAAATCAATTAAATGTACATCAAGTATGACCCAAATGACAGTGAAATTAATATCTGTACCCAATTTCTGTCCGGCTGACAGTAAAATTAGTCTCTGTATGCCTAACGTTTGCCCAACTGCCAAGAAAATTAATATCTGTATACCTAATTTCTGTCCAACTGATAACAAAGTTAATATCTGCATACCCAATTTCTGTCCAACTGACAGTAAAATTAATATCTGTATACCTAATTTCTGTGCAACTGACAATAAAATTAATATCTGTATAACTAACTTCTGTCCAATTGACTAAATTAATATCTGCATAACCAATTGCTGTCAAGCTGACAGTAAAATTAACATCTATACCAAATTTCTGTCCAACTGACAGTAAAATTAATGTCTGTATACCAAATTTCTGTCCAATAGACAGTAAAATTAATATCTGTAAACTCAATTCCTGTCCAACAGACTAAATTTAATATCTTTATACCAAACTTCTGTCTAACTGACAGTAAAACTAATATCTGTATACCCAATTTCTGTCCAACAGACAGCATAATTAATATCTGTATACCAAATTCCTGTCCACCTGACAGTAAAATTAACATCTGCATACCCAATTTCTGTCCAGCAGACAGTAAAATTAATATCTGTATACCAAATTTCTGTCCAATTGACAGTAAGACTAATATCTGAATACCCAATTTTTGACCAATCAATATTTTTCAACTGAAATTTAAGTTTATTTCTGTAGACTAAAGACAACCAACTGCCATCAGAATTAATTTCTGTACAGTCAAGTTAATCCAACCGACAATAAATTTCATATCTGTACATCAGTGTACGAGCCCACCGCAGGGCGTTAGAATGGACATCCAGACTAAATTCCCCAATTCCAACCTGTCTGGATCCAGCCCCCTTGAATAGGGATTACTAGAAAAAAAACAATGATAATTACAACATCAACGACGATATAAACAACGACAACAATAACAGCAATATCAACAGGTAATATGACCCAGTTTTCATTACTGACATGAATACAAAATTAAAATCGCAAATTGGAATCTTAGAATACAAGTTGCATTACAATGCATTAAGCATCTGACCAGATAATATTGGTTCAAACCAGTTAGGAGAGCCCGCGGTAGCTCAGTGGTAGACCGCGAAAGCAACTGACGCGGGATCGAACCCATCCGGGGCGTTAGGAAGGGTATCCAGCCTTAATCCCCTTATACTCCAACACGTCTGTGTCCACCCCCTTTCGAGTGGGGACTTATTGTGATATAAAACGATGGTTATAACCCGCTAAGAAAAGGTGAAAGACGTAAGAAACGCAAGATAAAACACAGCGTTTTTTGTGAATCACAATTAATACAGCCATACTCATAAAAAAAAAAAAGTCATTTTTTGCAGGGGTGCCATTTCTTGACAAAGGTAAATACGAATTATTCCGGTAGTGCCAATTCAGCAATACTGTAAAATTAGAGCTCAAAACAGGATACAGCGTACGTGGGAAACAACAAGAAAACAATAATATTTACAGATACCATCTTATATATGCCTGTGACCCACCCCATTTCGAATGGGGACTCCCCTTCACAGAGAAAGCGGTGCTTACATACTAATATCTATAGATACTAATATCTATAGCTTTATTTCGGCTATGCAATAATAGTGCTGTGACCTTAAGGATATATATATATATATATATATATATATATATATATATATATATATATATATATATATATATATATATATATATATATATATGAGGAGAGAGAGAGAGAGAGAGAGAGAGAGAGAGAGAGAGAGAGAGAGAGAGAGAGAGAGAGAGAGAGAAGTTTACACACACATGATGACACAGTGTCAATTGGAAATCACGATCAAAATGATAAATTTAGATAATACACGAAACATACAGCTGATTCGGCATTCAAACGCTTGACACCTGCGAAAATAATCATTCATCTACACTACCTGTCAATCAAATCAATATACATATTCTCTGTAAATAATAATAATAATAATAATAATAATAATAATAAAAACATTAATAATAATAATAATAATAATAATAATAATAATAATAATAATAATAATAATAATGACACACGATCTTTCCCCGAGTGCTTCAGACATAATACTAGATCATGCCACAAATACCTCCCCCCCAATAAGCACGAGATAAGAACGTGTGATAAAAGCGATAATGATAATCATTATGAAAGTTCACTTGATAAAATTATTATCTGTAACATAATAATAATAATAATAATAATAATAATAATAATAATAATAATAATAATAATATGAAGTAAATCAAGAAGAAGAAGAAGAAGAAGAAGGAGGAGGAGGAGGAGAAATGGAAGAAGAGAGAAGAAGAAGAAGAAGAAGAAGAAGAAGAAGAAGAAGAAGAAGAAGAAGAAGAAGAAGAAGAAGAAGAAGAAGGAGGAGGAGGAGGAGGAGGAGGTAAGGGCCTCATAGTTTAAAACTCCATATTCTCTTTTAAGCATGTGTAGGCATAGATATAATATAAAAGAAATCTGGTAATCTATGCTCCAGAAAATGACTATTTATCTATCTACATACAATAGCCATATTCCCCCTTATAGGGAGGGTGGCAGAGTCAAAGTAAAATACTTGACTAATCGAGAAGAAAAATAAAGAGGAGGAAATACCCCCACTCTGCCCCACTGAGTCGACTTTTACGACACGCAGGGGAATAAGGAGGAAGTATTCCTATCACAATTAGTCATAATTTCATAACGAGAATAGGCCCGATTTCTTGAACAGTGTAAACTTAGGATACCATATTGTTAGTTAGCTAGACACACACAATGGATTTCATAAACGCATCTGACGCGGTTCTGTGTATGGCTAGGATCCCGTGCGGGATCCTAGCCATACACAGAACCGCTTCAGATGCGTTTATGAAATCCATTTGTGTGTGTTCAGCTAACTAACAATATAGTATCGTAAGTTTACACTGTTTAAGAAATCGGGCCTAAGTCTTGAATTTGCACAGATATGTCTAGAGTTAATCCTTCATAATAACTCTCCTGTTCCAGTAAGATGGCGCATTACTTATCAGCACTATGCTATTGACAATGTAATGCGAAGAGAAGAAGACCATGTGTGTGTGTGAGGGTTAAGGATATGCAGGTGGAGGGAATTAGAGGAAGAAAAAGTCCCAAGATCCTATGCAAGGATAACATAGAAAATTATATGCGGGATAAGGGGCTAAGGGAATGTGGGAAAAGGCTAGCAAAAACCAGCGACCCTATAAAAACGGGTTAAAACTGAAGACAAAGAAAAGAGAAGGTTATACTAAAGACAAATGTAACCTGGTGAATGTTCATGGCCTCATCTAAGTTATTAAAAATCAAGGACTTCAATGCCGCACACACACACACACACACACACGTACGCACGCACACACAAACTCGACCCTCAGCATCACTTGAGACTTATTTAACATCTCTTTGGAAGATCTTAAAGAGATAACATTATGCTATCTCTCGCCGGGGGATCACTGATAAGTATAATTACATAACCAGATGTAACCAGGGTGACTTGCGATAGCGCAGTGGTTAGAGCGCTCGATTTGAGAAGTGGCTAAATTGCGTTCAAGCCCACAGGGAAACATTAGAGAAGGTATCCAGTATGAGTTCCCCAGCTCTAGCCTGATGTGTCCAACCCCAATGGAAAGGAGGATTACTAGTGAAAAAAAAAAAAAAAAAAAAAAAAAAAAAAAGCGACCAGACGGGAATATCAGTTTCACTTCACCGACCAGACAAGGTTGTTTGTGAGAATCGTTTTAGTGTTATTATTATTATTATTATTATTATTATTATTATTATTATTATTATTATTATTATTTGATTATCATTTTATTATTATTATTATTATTTGATTATCATTTTATTATTATTACTATTATTATTATTATTATCATTATTATTCTTATTATTATTATTATTATTATTATTATCATTATTTCTACTAAAAATGTGGTAGTGGTATTATTATTATTATTATTATTATTATTATTATTATTATTATTATTATTATTATTATTATTACCGAATTTCGCATATTACGATAAATCATCCTACTACTACAACTACTACTACTGCTACTACTACTATTGATAAAAATAATAAAAATAATAATAATAATAATAATAATAATAATAATAATAATAATAATAATAATAATGACTACACTCTTCCATTTAAAATATTCAGGAAGCCCAAAGAAAAGGTCACTCGAGGAAAGATACCGCCTCAAAGTGACGTTCAACCCCCCCGCCCCCAGAAAAAATTGGTCCATTCAACGTACCCTCACCCCCTCAAGCTTTATTTTTGCCTTCGTTAAATAAGCTCTTAATACCTAAAACACTTGTGTGTGATTACCTAATTGTGATTACCTAATTGTGTTTACGGAAAAGAGCCCAAAGCTCGTATCTTCCCGTCTCCTGATCGGTTCCATTTTTAGACTTAGTGATACTTATCATACCTGTCCTTAAAACTATGGATTGAGGTAGCATTAACTACCTCCTCGCTTAGCGAATTCCAATTATCAACTACTCTTACACTGAAAAAGTATTTCCTTACATCCTGCAAACAAGTTTTCTTCCGAAGCTTCAAACTATGACCTCTAGTTCTAGAGCCAGCCATATCGAAATATCGATCCCTATCCACTCTATCATAACCATGAAGGAATTTAAAGACTGTCACCATATCCCCCCTTACTCTTCTAGCTTCGAGTGATGGCAAGTCTAATTCCCTCAGCCTCTCATCATAACCGAGATTGCGTATTTCTGGCACCAGTTTCGTGGCATGTCTTTGAACTTTTTCAAGCTTAGCTATGTGCTTTTTCAAGTGCGGATTCCAAAAGGGGGCTGCATATTCGAGTTTTGGCCTCACATAGGTTACATAAATATTTCTGAACATTTCCTTGTCCATGTGCCTGAAGGCTACCCTTACATTTGATAAGAATGCATATGCTGCCCTTACTACGCCATTTATATGTATTTCTGGAGACAAATCTGCCAATATGTTTACTCCTAGATCTCTCTCATTTTCTGTCTCCTGAAGTTGTACTCCAGCCACCGAGTAGTCAAGCTGTGTGTGTGTGTGTGTGTGTGTGTGTGTGTGTGTGTGTGTGTGTGTGTGTGTGTGGTGTGTGTGTGTGTGTGTGTGTGTGTGTGTGTGAATATTACCCTCGTCAGTCCCGGACACCAAGATAACATTTCAGAGAAAAGAGAAACAGATGTGGAGTGTTGTAACTTGTCAGATGTGAAGAGATAACAAGAGATGTCTAATGAATACCAATATATATTCAGTGTTGATGTAGGCATAGGAAAAGGACTGTAACTAAAGGAAGAGTGAACACAAAGTTGTCCTGGCCAGGTCTATTCTGTCTCAAAAGTCTTCAATTGCAGTAATGGTCGGCAGGTTATAATATTAAATGTTATATTCCAGGTACTAACTGGACCCCTTCTCGAGCGCAGGTTATAAAATTAAGTGTTATATTCCAGGTCCTAACTGGACCCCTTCTCGAGCGCAGGTTATAAAATTAAGTGTTATATTCCAGGTCCTAACTGGACCCCTTCTCGAGCGCAGGTTATAAAATTAAGTGTTATATTCCAGGTCCTAACTGGACCCCTTCTCGAGCGCAGGTTATAAAATTAAGTGTTATATTCCAGGTCCTAACTGGACCCCTTCTCGAGCGCAACTGAGTACATAGTAAAACAGTGACAGTAGGATTAACGGGACAGAATGGATTTATAAATAAGGAAAATGGAAAATCCTCTTTCAAAGATAAACCTCTAAGTTGTTATAAACACTGAAATATGTTTATCCTTTAGTAAGACATTTAATCGGTTTAGTAGATTTATCTCTTCGAAAATAAGTTACGCTAAACAGAACGCCGTACAATTTTGAATAAACAACCGTTTTAATTAAAACTTATCGGTTTATCTTTCAGAAAGGATTTTCAATACTCTTTCAATAAGGATTTGACCTGTTTTACAATCAATATATATATTTTTTTAAATTCCCTCTGCTTCTCGAGATCATATTATACATTACACTTTTATTATGTAATCAATTGCGCTCGAAAAGGGGTCCAATTAGAATCCAAAATATAGCGATTCATTTTACAGCCTTACTGATGGGTTTCCATACCATTCAATGATGTATGTTAACAGTTCTCTCTCTCTCTCTCTCTCTCTCTCTCTCTCTCTCTCTCGTCTCTCTCTCTCTCTCTCTCTCTCTCTCTCTCTCTCTCTCTCTCTCTCTCTCTCTCTCTTTTCTCTATCTATATATCTATCTATTTTTCAATTTCTCCCTTCAAACACACACATACTGAGAGAGAGAGAGAGAGAGAGAGAGAGAGAGAGAGAGAGAGAGAGAGAGAGAGAGAGAGAGAGGAGAGAGAGAGAGAGAGAGAGAGAGAGAGAGAGAGAGCTAAACCGCATCCATGCATACGAAGATGCACACACACACACAGAGTTCACTTAGCCTTTGGCATTAAGAAAGTTACATTTAATAAAAATAACCTTTAACGAATGGTTATTCTTGGAGAAAAGTAAAACGCACACACACATACATAAACACACACACACCACCACAACTACCAAGAACTGTAGTTCAAGAAGGAACATTCCTAAACACCTCGTGGTCTTCATTTGAGGTTAAAGGAGGTTGCTCGCTAAGGAGAGAGATGATAATAATATGGAATATAAGAAAAATAATTTTTCATGACCTTGAAGCCAGTATTCCATATTTCATTACATCAAATTCCACGACCACAAACTTCCACCTGGAACACCTGTAGCAGGAGCACACACAAAAAATAAATAAATAAATAAATAAATAAAAAATAAAAAAAAAATAATAATATATATATATATATATATATATATATATATATATATATATATATATATATATATATATATATATATATAAAACACAAGCCATGACCAGGTACAAAAAAAATGATTAATGATTTAGCAGGTGTGTCTTTATCAGCTTCAAGATCTAAAGCAAGGAAATTTATGGGATCTGTCACCTACTTTTCACCTCAATAAAAGGTGCCATTCAATAATATTCCACAATAGTGTCAACCATTTCCATAAGTTTTCAACGAGTGCCTAAAGTTTCCATAAATATTCCACAAACTTTTAATAGCGAATGAACAGTGTCAAAACCTTTTCCTTGAAAGAATATCTTGTTTTATCCGGTTTTTACTGACCATTTACAGATTCCATAACTTGTACATGTGATTATTGTTGATTTCTAGTGCCATATTTTTTCAGGAATTGGATTTTTCAAGAATGTAATTACAGTTTAACTTTTCATAAGGAAAAATTGAATGGCTATTTGTTTCCTTAACTTTTCCATGATAACTTACATTTTCCATAAAGTTCCCTTGAGGAAAACTATTGCCATAGTTCTCCCTGCGGTCTTCTTTTTAAGGGTACCAAGGTGAGATGGTTTGGGCATGTGCTGAGGTGGGATGAAGAGTATGTTGAGAAAAGGTTCTGAGGATGGAGATGCCAAGCAGAAGGGAGAGAGGTAGGCCAAAGAGGAGGCTTATGGAAGTGGTGAGAGAGGACATGAAGGTGTGCGGTATGACGGAGGAGGACGCAGGGGATAGGGTGATATAAAGACGACTGGAGAAGTTTAAGATTTGATGAATGGGGGAGTTCCCCATCTCTCTCTCTCTCTCTCTCTCTCTCTCTCTCTCTCTCTCTCTCTCTCTCTCTCTCTCTCTCTCTCTCTCTCTCCGTTGCAATAACTAGAAGACAAGACAACGGCCTAGGGGGAAGGTGAGATTTATAACCCTGCATTATCGAGGCTGGAATTTGAACACACCCCGTTATGAAAGCAACTTTGAATGGACCTGGGAAAAAAGGTGATAGTGAGTAAGGGGGGCAAGAAGAGAAAATGGGAGGGCATGAGGAAAAGGAGGAGGAGGAAAGAGGAGACCGTCTGAAGAAATATGAACACCTGGTCAATATTTCTAGGGACCCTCAATCATATTTTTTTTTTTGCCTCGGGGACTATTTTAGTGAAAATCCTGCCTACAATCTCTTGCTTGGAATGCTACCGGTACAGGACCTGTTTTTTTTTTCCAATAAATATCGGTAATAAAAATAAAAATTCACAATATGATAATATAAAAAACAAAAAATTAAGTTGGCTCTATATCTACATGTGACGCAGCGTGTGTGTGTGTGTGTGTGTGTGTGTGTGTGTGTGTGTGTGTATGTGTGTGTGTGTAGTTCATTCCCTTATAATGGGCATGACCAAGCAACAAAAGGCAGTATATAATATCCAAAATGACTTTTTTTTTATCACTTTACGAGTGCCGAAATGGCAGCCGCGGTACCTCAGTGGTAGAGGGCCCGAGTCGGGAAGCGATTAACGCAAGTTCGATCCCATCGCATAGCGTTAGGAGGGGCTTCCAACCCCAATCCCCAGCTCCAACATGGTCTGTCAACCCCCCTTCAAAAGGGACTAAATGACGCAATAAAGGGGACCGCAATTCCCCTTGAAAGGGGATGGCCGAGTCGAAGCACACAAAATCATCAGAAGCTATAATGAATACATAACAACCGATATTATTTTACCAATACACTAATTACACAAAAATGTGACTTCTTATCAAAGATTGTAATATAATAATAATAATAATAATAATAATAATAATAATAATATTATTATTATTATTTTAATAATAATAATAATAATAATAATAATAATAATAATAATAATAATAACAATAATAATAATAATACAAAGAACAAGAACAGAAATTCATTGACGAAGACAAACACACGTGCACTGCAAATACAAAAGTATACATACACACAAACAAACACACACACACACCACACCAAATTTGCACATGCGTGGAATAGTTGCTTCGCGTGTCATGAATGACGAAATCTCGAAGGAACAAAGAAAAAATAAGAAAAAGGCAAAAAAAAAAAAGTAGTTTAAC
This sequence comes from Halocaridina rubra, assembly GCA_037179515.1. Lineage (NCBI taxonomy): Eukaryota > Metazoa > Arthropoda > Malacostraca > Decapoda > Atyidae > Halocaridina > Halocaridina rubra. The sequence continues at coordinate 108,101 of JAXCGZ010019074.1, forward strand.
CCAAGGTGCCAATTTTGTGCCATGTTTTAAGCTGTCAAAGAGAAAATGGAGGGCGTGGCACTGGGGGGGCCATATTCTAAAATAATTCAGAAAAATTTTAAAGAAGTTTGCAATAAAATATAAGAGTTCAAAGAGAAAATGGAACTTAATATTTAGAACGAGAGAGAGAGAGAGAGAGAGAGAGAGAGAGAGAGAGAGAGAGAGAGAGAGAGAGAGAGAGAGAGAGAGAGAGAGAGAGAGAGAGAGAGAGATAATCGTAAAAAACACTGACGTCCGAAATCTTTATGACACGTGTTACTCCAAAAGGAATATCTACAATTGTAACACAATTTCGTAACTCAAATTCTCTCTTGTCCATTATTCATATTTCTATCAGTACACTGAGACTGAACAGGGGGCCACGTAGTTCGGTGGTAGTTCACTGGAGTCGGGAAGGATATTAAGTCTTAATCCCCCAACGCCGATCTGTCTGTGTCCACCACCATACATGGGAATTAATTGTGATATATAACGGAGTATATACAACATAGAGACTGACAGATTCACTGCATTCAAACATGGCAAGACAGGTGCTGATGTGTCAGCTGTCTCGATTTTTATATACGTAAGTGATGATATGACTGAAATACATACTCGTGTATGTGTATACACACACACACACACACACACACACACACACACACACACCACACACACACAACACACACACACACACATATATAT
>JAXCGZ010019075.1:0-15000 GCA_037179515.1 Halocaridina rubra
GAGTTGGTGAGTAAATTGACACAGTGAAATAGAAAAAAATAGTTTACATAAAACAAGTTAATTATGAGTGTTTGTAATTATATACAATGTGTTTACATAGAGAGAAGTAAATTATGTACGTATAAAGGGCAACTATTTTTGAACGTTTAATGCTAAAAATATTGTTTACGTAAAGAATAATTAGTAATTAGTATTTATTGCTGAAAAATAATTTGAGTTTATATAAAAGGAAATGCTTTGAGTTTATATGCAAAGAGAAATTTAATATTTTTGTTGGTTGGGATTTGCGATCGGTATAAACAGTTGTGGAAAGCGATCAAAATTATTTGTAATTGCTCTCTGGATGGAGAAAGTATCTAATAGATAGATAGATAGATAAATAGATAGATAGATAGAGAGAGAAATATGTACATAACCGCCTAGAAATCCTCATAAATTTAAAAAAATCGTACGAAGATAGAAATCTATATTATTTAAATCGTAGATTGATAAAATTAAATCAATAAATTGTTAAATTTTTATATAGATAAATATATACATATATGAATAGATAGAAAAAGATAGAATGGATAAGAAACTGCGGTTCTGTGAATACAAAAAAAAAAAAGACATTTTAATTTCAGTTTCATAGATAGATACAGTGGTAGATGGATAGACAGATTGAAAGATTTACAAAAACCATCAAGAAACACTCAAGGGAATTTACAAAATGAAGAACATATACATTGCCTGCAGAGAGTAATAGATATCGTGACTCACGTCTAATGCCCCCAAGGGGGGGGGGGTTATACTCATCATTATTATGACTTCCCCCCCCTTCCACTTTCATGTCGGTTATTTATTGTATTATTTATTTTTTATACACACGTTTTTCATTCAGTTCAAGTAATAAAAAAGAAAATATAGGTAGGGGTTTCTTAACTTGGTGAAACAGGTCTCTGGTGCAACGTCCTAAGATGTATGTGTGTGCTTGTGTATTTGTATGTGCGCGTGTGTTTGTGCGTGTGCGCGCGTGTGTGCATTATGATATATATATATATATATATATATATATATATATATATATATATATTATATATATATATATATATATATATATATATATATATATATATGATTGGAAAAGGCCATTAAAGTAAACAACGTAAAAATTACATAAAGTACTTATTAATTTCGTGACCTTATTTGGTCACCTTCTCAAAGTTTTAGAATTGCACTTTGAGAAGGTGACCAGATAAGGTCACGAAATTAATAAGTTTATCAAGTTACTTTTACGTTGTTTTCTTTAATGGGCCTTTTACAATCATTTTAGACAGTATGGTAATAGTTCAGTGTTATTTATATATATATATATATATATATATATATATATATATATATATATATATATATATATATATATATATATATCTATATATATATATATATATATATATATATATATATATATATATATATATATATATATATATATATTATTTGTTTCGGTTTTACGTCACGGACTCCCTTTTCTACTAAGAGCTAGGCCGGTTGCCTTCTTGCGAAGGACTTGTTTTGGCAGATGTAATCGTTACCCTGAGTGCATGCCCTTGCTAACCTCAGACCGTGACGGGGCGCGAACCCTCGACCTGACGCTACCGTTTGAGCCACGGTTACTATCTATCTATCTATCTATCTCTCTCTCTCTCTCTCTCTCTCTCTCTCTCTCTCTCTCTCTCTCTCTCTCTATATATATATATATATATATATATATATATATATATATATATATATATATATATATATATATATATATATATATATATATATATATGTGTGTGTGTGTGTGTGTGATTACCTAATTGTGTTTACGGGAAAGAGCCCAAAGCTCGTATCTTCCCGTCTCCTGATCGGTTCCATTTTATACTTAGTGATACTTATCATACCTGTCCTTAAAACTATGGATTGAGATAGCATTAACTACCTCCTCGCTTAGCGAATTCCAATTGTCAACTACTCTTACACTGGAAAAGTATTTCCTTACATCCTGCGAAGAAGTTTTCTTACGAAGCTTCAAACTATGACCTCTAGTTCTAGAGCCAGCCATATCAAAATATCGATCCCTATCCACTCTATCATAACCATGAAGGAATTTAAAGACTGTCACCATATCCCCCCTCACTCTTCTAGCTTCGAGTGATGGTAAGTCTAATTCCCTCAGCCTCTCATCATAACTGAGATTGCGTATTTCTGGCACCAGTTTCGTGGCATGTCTTTGAACTTTTTCAAGCTTAGCTATGTGCTTTTTCAAGTGCGGATTCCAAAAGGGGGCTGCATATTCGAGTTTTGGCCTCACATAGGTTACATAAATATTTCTGAACATTTCCTTGTCCATGTGCCTGAAGGCTACCCTTACATTTGATAAGAATGCATATGCTGCCCTTACTATGCCATTTATATGTACTTCTGGAGACAAATCTGTCAGTATGTTTACTCCTAGATCTCTCTCATTTTCTGTCTCTTGAAGTTGTACTCCAGCCACCGAGGTAAACTTTATTTCCATTTCATTACAATGGGTATTCGTCAGCCAGGGCAAGCCCCAACCCCCCACTGTGATGTCCAACCACAGCAGTTCCTGCCAGTAAACAGCTTAAACTCTCGGTCTTGGACGGGGACCGATCTTTCGACCTCGTGAATGCGAAGCCAGCGCGTTACCACTGTACTAGTCAAGCTTGGGCCTTCTTGCACTTGTACCCATTCTCATTACCTTACATTTTGATGTATTGAATTTCATTAGCCACTTTTCTGACCACTCATGCAGATTATTTAGATCCTCCTGAAGTTCTCTACCATTGTTCTCGTTTTTTTACTTTCTTCACAATCTTTGCATCATCTGCAAACATATTCATGAATGAATTTACAGACTCTGGTAGGTCATTTACATATACAAGGAACAAAAGTGTGTGCGTGCGTGCGTGCGTGTGTATGTGTGTGTGTTTGAAGTAGAAAAGGCCAAAATATAAAATACAAAGAGAAGCGAAAGATGTACTATATATTATATTATGACTTTTAGTGCGGTTTTTTCTGGGGTATCTGCAGTATGGAGCATGGAGGTGCATTAGTATATTACACTAACAGACGCAACCTATTCCCTTATTATTTATCTAATTAGACTGGGAGAGTTTAATTAGTTCCGAAACATTAGAAAAAATCCTATATATTTAGGAGACTTTAAAACTTCTCACACAGATCTTTATCTATTTTAAATAAGGAGAATTAAAATTCTTTAAAAGATATTTACATCTTAAAGTAATAAAATATCATATTTTTATATTTGTATTTTAAGATAGTTTTTTTTTTATATGTATTTTAAGTGTTTGCCATGTATAATCTCATTTTTCTCAGCCTCCCTGATCCAAAGAGATATCATAAATTTCGTACAAACACACGCACACACACACTTGTACACACACATACACACAGAAAATAGTATTGTTTCTATTTTTTATTTACAATGACACCACACACAAACACACACACACGCGCACACACACACGCACACACACACACGCACACACACACACACACACACACACAAACACACGCACACGCACAGAAAATAGTATTTTTTCTATTTTTATTTACAATAACTATTGCATTTTTCTATTTACAACTTCATGTCGACCAAATCTCGCTTACAAATAAACAAAACCACAAAAGTGCATCTCTCGCCGAGCACATTTGTAGTCATGTTATCTTTTAATGTTCTCACCACTTGTCTCACTATTGACTTAAAAAACCGGATGATATATCAATTCCTATGCACAGATTTTTTTTTCTATCAACTGGTGTCTGTCTTATGAAGTGTAGGTGGAAGTGACTTACAGTGGGTTGGGTAATTCATGCTTAAATATCGCTTTCAGACACACTCAGATACTTCTTGAATAGTTCTTCTTCTGTAAATATTATTGCATAATAAGTTATTCAATGTGGTTGTTTTGAATAGCTTCCTGCATGCATGCTTTCATTGAATAATATTGCATAATAAAGTCATTCTTTGGGAGAGTTTAAAAACTTCTTCAGTGAGAGTAAACGGATCTTTAGTTAGAGCTTTAAATTCATACTTTCAAGTGCGAATGTATGCAAGCGTATGTTGTCATGCGTTTGTTTTCATTTTGTTAAGTAGGTTTTCACTAATGTTTATATCTGCTTGGATTTTTTTTTTTATTGGCTCGTATATATACTCATTTAATTCAGAAGTTTTCATTTACTTTTCATTCGTCCATGGGTCATGTCACTCATTTATACTAAGCATTAATTCTTTTCTTTTCTTTTTATTTAAGTTTTGACTTCTTGTTTTAGTTTAGGTGAAAAAAAAATCGGATTGGATAATTCAGGAGGAATGAGAATTATTTCTTTTCTATCCTTTTAAGTCTTGTCTTTGTAATCTTAGTGTTTGTTATCTCTCTCTCTCTCTCTCTCTCTCTCTCTCTCTCTCTCTCTCTCTCTCTCTCTCTCTCTCTCTCTCTCTCTCTCTCTCTCTCTCTCTCTCTCTCTCCTTTAATAGTGTTTCACGCAAGAAATGGGTAATCAAAAAACACAGGAAGTTTGGCAGAAACGCAGCTCTCCTCTGCTCAATATATAACTGTTCAGGTTACTCAAAGCACAAACAGCAACTGAACGGTGGAGAGGTTTGTACTTAGATCCGCTATGTGAAGAAACACGTTTTGTGTACTTGGCCAAAGGACAAAACTTACCTTGTCTGTAGAGTTAAAGAAAAATTGTATATTAAAAATACTTAAGTTAACCTAATCGGACTTTTTTTCGCGCCTTCTTTTTCATAGTTACTTATCAATTTATTCATTTTTCTGCTTAGCTCAATTTTTTTTTTTTTTTTTTTGGCTGAGACATATTTGCTTCATTATTTTTGTCTGTCTTGTAATGAAAGTTTCACATGAAAGAATCACACAAAAAAAAAAAAAAAACGAACAAAGACATGGTCCATAGTAAACAGAAATACATATATGTATTTTTCTTATTATAACCAAATAAAAATTTATTGGGATGTACATTTTGTAATAGTGATTACATTTCATATAAAATTCTGCATTCTTTATTCATATTTGTTTCTTCTCTCTTTATTGCAGTAATTTTTTCTTGTTTTTGGTCATTATCCTCTTATTCTTCCATCATCATCCGGTTTTACCTTTGGGCAGAACTCCCATGGTTCGCGCCCTTGACCCTTGTAATAATGCTTGCCAGTCAAAGTATCATGCAATCCAGCTGGTGTATGAGGTTGCATGCAAACCCAGAATGGTGCATGCTAAATGCAGACTGGTGCATACAAGCCTATGACCGTGTAAGCTCATGCCTATAAGAACTGCTTATTCTTGCTAACGTAAGCTATTGTATGCAAGTGCAGACTGGTACATGCTAATATTTGACATACTACTGCTGACTGATGCATGCTGTTATAAACTGATGCACAGAAGCTCAGACAGGACAAGCTGGTGAAGTTCAAAACTGACCACTGTGTCTGCTGATGCATCCATGTGCAGACATGCATTCTAATACAAGCTGATGAATGCAGAGGCATTATTTGCAAATTGGGGCTCATAAGTTCAAACTAATGTTTGTTAGTGCGAACTAATGCATATTATTGCATCATTCAAGTGTATATCAACGCCCACTTTCTTAACAGTTTTGACACTGGCTCACATGGCACTTAAAGTTATTTTATATCTTGCAAAGTTGGCGCTCATTTGATTAGTTCCTTATAGAATTTTCAAATCGATGATTTTTATTTATATGCTGTATAGGAGTTCAATATTCAGGCTCTCTGCAAGATAACACACTTAGGAATAGTGTTTTTTTCTTCTTCTTCTTGTGTTCTAGTGGTCGGATTTTAAACCAGGGTTATGTAACGGTGCTGTACTTGCGTTCCTAATGGTCAGTAATTCTCAAGCCTGTGTGTGTTTGTATATATACGTAGATATATGCGTGTGTATGTATGTATGTATGTATGTCAAGTTGAGAATTATTGTCTAATGAATCACTACATTACCCTCTTTAAAGAGAAAAAAAAAAGAGTAAACCGTGATTATGTAAATATTATTTCTCCTGATCACGATTAGTAATTTCTGTTTTTAAAAGTCGCATTATATATTGCTCACTTACAGAGACAATTTATCGAGGGAAGATAAAAGAAGAAGAATAAAAAAGCGAAGATTTACTGGAGGTAACATAGAAGAGGCATGACTCATATTGTCTGGTGAGCTTCCTGGAGTAGCGAGGACAGGCAGCTGTTGGGGAGGCTCGGGGGGCATGTTTGGGAGGTGGGGGTAGTGGAGGATAGAGGACGAAGGGATGGTGGAAAGTTAGTAGGGTGGATTTAGTTGGGTTGACGGGTGGTAAAGGGGATGGGCGTGAGGGCGCTGTTTGAGGAAATCATGGAACAAACGGGGGTACAATCTTTTCCTCGTGAGGGGGTCTATGAACTAAGACATTTTTCCTATATAATACAAGAATATGATTGAAATGTCAATTATTCCTGTTTTATATATGAAGATGTTGTATGTGTGCTGTTTTATTGCTGTCTAATCGAGATTTTTTTTTTTGTAGATATGACTCATCTTCGAGACTTGTCTTACTCTGTCTGATGACTATCTTAATCACTTTTTATATATAAAAATCTTGATCGATTTTGTGTTATATTGCTGTCTCATTAAGATATTTCTGCTTTTGCTGTCAGTTACATTAATAGATATTTTTTTCTTTCAAAAGATAATTTGATGCAGTGACTTAGGAATAAGTGAGAGTAGACTAATCTGTCGCTTCACTCATGCGAAACTGATCCCTTGGAGGCCCGAATATTGAAATTCTGGCCATCCGTATAGTAAACGCCATTTTGTATCTCCCGGGGTACCTTCCCAGCATAACCAAATTATCGATTTCAAATCCAACTTTCATTATATTACATAAGGCGTGGTTTGATCATGCATATATGCCAGATATTTAAAAAAAAATTATAATCCCCAGTGTCCCAGACTTTACGACTCAAGGTGCATCCAGTAAATGCAATATGGCGACTTTAGACTTGTTGACCAAACTTGGTATACCATTGTTTCCAGGTCTGTGAATTCCTCCCTTCCTGAGATCGTTGTTGTTGCTAATGAACAGGGAAGCTTTAGAAGCGAACGTGTGAAATGGAAATTACGAATGTGATGCGTTGCGATTGTGCAAGGATAAAGCAATATTGAATAGGTCTAAACGCGAAAATTGCTAAAAATGTTGCAGTGAAGAACTGGACTGCTCAAGTTAAAAATAACTTTTGATTTTATTGCAAATGTATATTGTAGACTTTTCTTATTAACCACTGATGCTATGGTGAAGATCTTGTAATAATAATGATAATAATAATAATAATAATAATAAAATATTAAGAGTAAGTCAATTATTTACGTTGTGTATGAAAGATTGAAAGTTTATATAAAAGAAAAGGATATATGGAAACAGTTATTCAATTAATGAAAAAAAATTAATTGATAAAAAATATAAAATATATATGAAAAATAGAGAGAATATGACGAAGAGAATATGCTGGGATTTAAATGGTTTTAATTTAGCCTTTCCAAGAGGTAGATCAAATGAAGGAGAGAGAGAGAGAGAGAGAGAGAGAGAGAGAGAGAGAGAGAGAGAGAGAGAGAGAGAGAGAGAGAGAGAGAGAGATTGCTTTTGACTATTAACTGAAATACAAGATGTTGCCATATTAGGGGTTGATTGATGCAAAAGTGGGGTTGCATAATTAGAAGCTTGATTGATGGTTGAAGGGTGATGGTAAATACAAACAACCTCTCTCTCTCTCTCTCTCTCTCTCTCAAGTTGCCTCCGTTACTCATTCTTACTAAGATGAATTGCAGTCTGTCCTTATATAGGTAGCTTAGACGGCCTCCCTATCTGTAAGCACCAAATAGGCCATGTGCATTGAGAATTTTTTTTTTTTTTACATTAGTTTTCTTTCCTTTTATTAAATGTTTTATTTAATACTAAAGCAATTGGTGAATTTCTCGTTTTTTTTTTTTCTGTATAAGGAAGTTCTTGTTAATAATCTTCATTATTTTTATTGTAATGAGGTAAGTTTATTAAAGAATATTGTTACTAAAATATTGTAATTACAAAACCTTTTCGGTTTTGTGGTGCAGTGTTAAACTGCACATTCGAATCTATCAGGATTCGTGTATTGACTTAATCAAAACATACTTTAGTAGTTGTCATGGTATTGATATATAATTGTAAAAATATATTTAGCGTTCTAAAACTCATAATAATAATAATAATAATAATAATAATAATAATAATAATAATAATAATGAATATTGTAATGCCTATAAAAATATATTGTAGGCATAATAACAACAAAGTTGTATGACTATGGAATGAAATGGACTGTCAAATTGCAAAATGAACAAAAACATTGTGGTATGAAGGAGAGGCCCCAAGAGAGAGGCAAAAGAAAAATAAGCTTATGGGAGGGTTAATTATCAGCATCATCAACATCATCATCATCATCATAAACATCATCATCATCATCATCAGTCAGATTTTTGCCATGCTTCACAGACTCCTGCTTCGTGTCAAGTGGGATCATTTCATTGGCGTTCCTTTCCAGGCTTCTGTCTCCATAGTCGTTTGTCTCTGCCTTCCACTCGGTTTCTTTCCTTCAATCTTTCCCATTGATTCCTTGCTTTCCAAAATCTCGTTACTAATCAGGATGTCCAATGAAGTTTTCTAATATTTCTTTGATATTTCGTTTTTCATTTTATATTGAAGTCCATTCTTTTTTATCCCATTGAAAAATATGAATAACTGCTGACTGTATAATTACTTCATGGTTTAACAAAGATGGTAGGACTTGAATTTTACACATCGCGACCTTTCTGGGAAATTCAAATTTAGTGCTTAAAAAGTACTGTATGCAGTGTGTAATAACCTAGTATTTACTGTCTGCATTCCATCATGTTACATGCACCCCCCCCTTGTTACCGAGGGCGTCAACAGAGGGAGTATTGTTGTTAGGCAGTAATAGACTCATTTTTAATCATACATTTCATATGTACATATATGCATGTAAGTGTACTATTCATATCTGACAATCTCTCTCTCTCTCTCTCTCTCTCTCTCTCTCTCTCTCTCTCTCTCTCTCTCTCTCTCTCTCTCTCTCTCTCTCTCTCTCATTCCGTTTTTTCATCGTTGTTGCTTTTGTGGTATTCTGTAATCTTTTCCTATTTATGCATATTATTATCACCATTTTGCATTTTTTTTTCTCATTTTATTATAATTATTACTTCTGTCGCTGTTGTGTATACTTGCAAATTTATGTCATCGTCTTTGATACATGTACAAATATATGCATTTCTTTTTACTATTCTTATTCAGCGGGTTTCGTTTCCCTCTGTTTGCCAGACCGTGAAATGAAGGGTTTATGTATCTGTATTTAGGCGGGAATATTTCTCAGTATTTTTTTCCTTCCAGTCATGCTCGGTTGAAGGGAATTTTGTATGCAGTCATGACGCCCATAGCCTACTTATTTCAGATGCAAGAAATTGTAGATTTTGCGCACTGTCTGGGCCTGTTTGATGATTTAGTAAGCGAGTATTTCGACGTGAATAATACCTGTATTTGTCTGAGGACCACGGTAGCGTAGTGGTTAGAATACTCAGCTCGATATCTAACAGACCTACATTCAAGTCCAGCGTGAGGCGTTAGGCAAGGCATCCAGCTTTTATTCTCCAGCTCTAGTCTGTGTCCACACCCATAATGAGGATTAATAGTGACACAAAATATAAGAAAATAGTTCTCGGTATATCTCACCTTTAACTATGCTCAAGTTTGTGTGAGGACTATTTCTATGCCTACAACAACACCGAATATTCCTGGATATTCGTTACACATGTCTTATTATCCCATCACATATGGCAAGTCACAATACTCCCCATCTTTGTTTCTCTCTCTGTTTTCTTAGTGCCCAAGCCCGATGAGTGAAGATTTTTTTTTTTTTTTGGGGGGGGGGCGTGCTGGTGCCACAGTCATTAAAAAAAAAAGTAAGCTAGTCCTGCAATTTAATATTAGAATGATAGCTGGTAAGGAAATGCTGCGAATAGTTTATGCTGAATAAGTAATGACTTGAAGAATGACCTCATACAAAGGTTATTTATACTGACAGTAGATTAAGTAGATAGATAGATAGACAGAATGATGGATGGAATGATATATACATACAGACATACAAAGGTAGATAGATAGATAGATAGGTAGAGAGAGAGAGAGAGAGAGAGAGAGAGAGAGAGAGAGAGAGAGAGAGAGAGAGAGAGACTGAATTATGCGACATACGATAGGAACAATTTGTTATATTTTGTGCTTGCGAGCATACCTAAACATCCTCATATCATTGTGTTAAAGCAATAGAGGAACAATAAACTCAAATAATAACAGTGTTTTTTCAAGCAAAATACTTCATGCTCGAGAGATTTTAATGTAATTGCACAAGTAATGACTAAATTGTAATGTATTACAAGATGTGTTATATGTATAAAAAGAAGAAAATTTACCCCGTAGACTTAAAACCCTGTCATTTCATGACTTGGATGGCTGGGAAAGAAGCTAAGAATCTCTCTCTCTCTCTCTCTCTCTCTCTCTCTCTCTCTCTCTCTCTCTCTCTCTCTCTCTCTCTCTCTCTCTCTCTCTTGTTATATATGTTTGGCTGGTACGATGATGTAAGTTTTATAAGTGGGACACCAGGATAGCTCCCCCCCCCCAAAAAAAAAAAAAAAAAAACCTGCCCTCATCGGGCCTGAGCACGAAGAAAATATAAAGTTACGAGAAACAGAGATGGAGAGTGTTGTTACTTGTCAGATGTGAAGGGTTAATGAGAGTTGTGTAACGAATATCCAAGAATATTCGGTGTTGTTGTAGGCATATAAAGAGAACTGTAACTGAAGGAAGACTTAATATTGAACTGTTCTGGACATACCTATTTAAGTCTAAATGACCTTCAGACATAGTATCGCAACTGGCGGTAGATGCCATGGGCCAGCCTACAAATGGATTAGTGCAGTCTATCATATTCTAAACAAAATCTATATATAATTTCAGTCCTTAAAGTATTTTGCACGCAAAATGTTAATATTGAATGTACGGTATATATATATATATATATATATAATATATATATATATATATATATATATATATATATATATATATATATATATATATATATATACACTGATACATACTCATTTTCAGTTCATATATTTGTTTGTAAGCCGTTGTATGTATGCCGAGGATCTTTTGTATATTTTGATATTTATTTTATGATCCTTAAGTCTATTTTTCCTCCCATGTTACAGCTTTTACTTCTTCCTCTTTTAGTTTGAGTTTTATTTATGTGTTCTAGTGTGTTTTATGTATGTATGTATGTATGTAAGTATTTAGTCGTCTGTGCATGCTCTTGAATGTATGTACGCACGTATGTATGTATACATGTATGTATCATGTATATGTCCTTTCATTCTAGTGTGCTTGCACGTATATACAATAAGTATGTATGCATATATTTTGTGTATGTCTCACATCCATGCACATATGTATGTTTGTATGTATACATGCATACCTGCATCCCTCAATTCATTCATTTATGTATACATGTATATAAGTATGTATCAGTTTATGCAAAGTTGCAGGAGGTTTCTTTGTGTTTGCTCTCGACCGAATGCTTGTTTAAGAAGTGGCTTCAGATTTTGCTTGCAATTTCCAAGTAGGAGTTAGAAGACGACTGACGTCAGTGTTGTGTCAGTATACTTACACTGTGTGTGTTTGTGTGTTCGTGTATGTGTGTTCATGTATGTATGTGCATGTGTGTGTGATATAGATAGATAGATAGAAATTGAGAGTAAGTCTGAAGTTTTCCATTTGGGTTTTAGGTGAGTACCTCCACAAAACCCTCCTCTTAAGACTGAAATTCCTAACGAACTATCAACTGTGTCGAAACTAATTGAGTTTTGGTTTATCTCGAGAAAGCGAGAATAAATTATTGTATAATTTAGATTTTATTCTGATAAAATTTTATTGAGTCTTTAATTTTATATATGCTTCGTCATATTGTAATATGATTATTACAGTTCATTTAGGCCACTTTCACACCAAAGTGGCACGTCGCGCGTGGCATGCCACGTGGCACGCCAGTTGAAAATAAACATCCGGAAATATATAAAACCTTTCACACAAGTGGCGTGACACGTCCCATGTACGACGTGCGACGCAAGTCACACGTGGCACAGGGAACGTGTCACGCCACTTCTCAGTGAAAGATTTCATATATTTCCGGATGTTCGTTTTCAACTGACATGTCACGTGGCATGCCACATGCGACCTGCCACTTTGGTGTGAAAACAACCTTAGATTAACCTAGTCCGAATGCAGACTGCATAGCTCAAGTTATGTATTAAGTTACTGATTACATGCATAATAAAAACTACAAATTAACTGCAGTATGCATACTGTGAATAGTCTTCTTTGTTAGGTATGTAACGTTATCCTAACTCTTTAAGGGGTTTGCAAAAATATGCGAGTGTATGCTTATGTGAATGCAGAATGTACAGTCTACCATAAAAGGTAGGGATCCCCGGTAAAAAGATTGGGGGATATGTAGATATTAAAGAAATGTTTGCTTTTGTATGCGATATTCACATATAGACTACTGTTTTTATTTGGTTAATTAATGTCTGTAAAAAAATATTTGAATAAACTTTGAAAACAAGTCTCGAGTGTAGGCCTATTAAAAATTTATATATATTTTTAATGTATTTTGCTACATTACCCCGATGCACCGGTTACTAGCCTGACTAAATTATAAAAAATTCCATTTTTTTTTTTCCAGCAAAAATTTGTTTTTCATTTAGAGTGTCATTTAATCCCCATTTTGGGGGTGGACGCAGACAGATTGGAGTTGGGAAAATAAGGTTGGATAACCTTCCTAGCGCCCCGCGGTGGGCTCGATCGTGAGTCTGTCACCTCCCGAGTTAAGTGCTCTAACCACTGCGACTACCGCGATTTCCATATTTGTAACAATATTAAGCATTTTTTCAGCAGATAGTGAAAGAATATTCTATGTGAAGACTGAACAGACAGCGTGTTTGATCTTTCTATGCTTGAGATGCATGAAAAAAGAATCATAAAGCATGTTTGTTCATTAGTCCGTAATGAAGTTTGATGCAAACAGAGTGAATATCAGTGTTCGTCCATAGGGGGAGGAGTCGTATAAGAGTTGAGTCATCATCAATCTGGGATGTAGACTCCCCTCTTCTTCAGCGCCTTCCTCTCCATCAGTTCCCCTCATTCATATTTTTTTTCAATTATTCCATCTACCTTCCTCTTGCTGCCTCTTCATCTGAACCTGATTGGCCCATTTTTATACTTACGTTTTTTTTCCGGTGAAATTTTACATTTATTTCTTTAAGAAAGTTCATTTCTTCATGTCATTTGGGTTGTCTTGTCCATGCTACCAACTAACTAATACGATATATATTATGTGATGATGTCATATCATATCATATTATATGTCATATTGATATAGTATACTGCACTCTTGTGTTCCAACAGTCAGCCTAATCTGCAATTACAGGCTGGAAGAGAATATAATTATAAAAGCGATAAAAATATCGTAATCAAGACTTGAATTGAATAGAAATATTTAATATTGAATAGCCTAACGCATGCTGTAAGAGTTACACTAAGTAACGGACAAGTATTTTGGGGGGCTTTTGCTTTATAGACGTACCATACTTTTCTTCTTCTTCTTCTTCTTCTTCTTCTTCTTCTGCAGCTTTTCCCACATTCCCAAGGGGTTGCTGTGTCTTAGAAACATTGTGAACACTTGTGGTTAGTCGTGGCTTTATTTTTTACGGCTGGATGACCTTCCTTGTACCAAGTCTCTCCTTTCAACCGGTCTTGGGACCGGTTAAGCTGACTATGTTTATATTAGATTAATTTAAATATACCCTAAGGCTTCCTTAATTTTCCCCTCTTCATATCCAAACAAGCAGTATTTCATATTTCCCCCTTTTACTACTACTTCTTTTCCCCCTTCTAAATAATTTATGTTTTAGCTTCATTTAATTTTCCTCTCTCTCTCTCTCTCTCTCTCTCTCTCTCTCTCTCTCTCTCTCTCTCTCTCTCTCTCTCTCTCTCTCCCTCCCTCCAGTATTACTCCCTCCAGTATTACTTTTTTTTTTCCATTCCTCGAAACATTTCCATTTATTTGTTTATTTATTTATTTATTTATTTGTTTTTGCATCATTCTCCCGTTACGTCTTTTTCCCCCTTTATAAATCTTTTTGGTTTCCTTTATCTCATTATGCCTCTTATTCTTTCCTTTCCTTCCATATTTTTCTCTTAATTTCCTCTTTGTCCCTGCTTTAAATCTTTTTTTCTTTTTGCATATTCATGATTATCATAAGTTCTTCTTAGTAATCTAGATTATCATGGAGAGAGAGAGAGAGAGAGAGAGAGAGAGAGAGAGAGAGAGAGAGAGAGAGAGAGAGAGAGAGAGAGGATAATTATCATCAAGCACTTTTTCCCTCGTGTACATTATGACAAAATTTTAATGAGTATAATCTTCTTTTCTCTTTAGACGTTTTTTTTAAAGCTGTATTATGGTTATTATTTTAAAATTATAATTATTATTATTATTATTATTATTATTATTATTATTATTATTAATTATCTGCACTTTTTATCTTTAAATATCATCAAGAGAAATACTTCTGAAATTTACTTTTGCTATCCATGCTTAGAAATATGCTGAAATTATCACAGCCCACCGCAGGTCTTTAGGAAGGGTATCCAGTCTTAATCCGCCAGCTCCAACCTTTCTGTGTCCACCCCATTCGTGGAGACTAATTGTTACACATAAAACGGTACACACACATCCGATTAAAAAAAAAGAACTGATATTGAATCTTT
>JAXCGZ010019075.1:20000-77500 GCA_037179515.1 Halocaridina rubra
CAACAATTGGTAAAAACTTTTCGCCAACTTGGATTTTGTGGTTTGAGGGTCAGCGGTCATCTTGAAATATGATTCCCTTCCTGTCCATTTTTATATTTGCAACGTTCTATTCATCATTTCTCCGGCTTATTATTATTATTATTATTATTATTATTATTATTATTATTATTATTATTGTTGTTGTTGTTGTTGTTGTTGTTGTTGTTGTTGTTGTTGTCGTCGTCGTCGTTATTGTTGATGTTTATAATAATTTCTCTCTCTCTCTCTCTCTCTCTCTCTCTCTCTCTCTCTCTCTCTCTCTCTCTCTCTCTCTCTCTCTCTCCTTTCGGCAACTCTTGTAGCCTACCTTTTTAACTTCCTGGCCCTATTACCACTGTACATCGTCTTGCTCTTGGCTAGTGTCGGGCGATCGATTGTTTGCATTTTGTCGAATCATTCCGCCTGGTTTCGACCGCGTCGGCGTGGGTTCGACTGGCGCCAACTAACCACAGAATTCCTCATTCGTCTATAAATTTAGTTCCTTTTGTTTATCGCCATATTCCGGTATTCTGCTATGACTATTGTTACATAGATATTTGTTTATCGTATATATTGATATTCTACTTTCACTATTATTACACAATTTTATATTTATCGCCATATTTCGATATTCTGTTATCACTATTATTACTTATACTAAGACTGAGTAACAAGTCAATCTTTACAGAAGTCTTTGAAATGTAATTTTCAATTATTTCATGTAACATAACGAATTAAATAAATTGTAGCAATACACAATAGTTGTTATAATGATTTCTAAATATAAATATGGCAGAATTAGCATTTGTATATCTGAGGGAGTACCTGTATGCACATGGTCCCATGTAGTAATTGACATAATTAAAAAAATATCTATATTTATCTATGTCTATCTATTTATCTACTTATTTGTAATAATGTATCTATTTATAAATAACCTCGTCTATTGCAAGGTAAGGTTAGGTTAGGTCAATATGAAGAACCTACTAATCTCTACAAGATCCGTTTTTCCTATTGCTTTTTCTGTTTCATTTTCCCTTCTCGTCCATTCCGGTTTTTTTTCTTGGGTAGGATGTGGTTTCCTCAGCATACATTATCGATCGCACATTCGTCAGTTCTCAAGGAAGTACACTGCCTCCTAGTGCCTGGAAGGTATTGATGCAGTTCAATTAAAATGGTTTTAAATTTCTAGTCTCTTGGTATACTCAGAAATGTATCTCGAACAAAAATAATTTCGCCTTGTGTGTGGTGTGGTGTGTGTGTGTGTGTGTGTGTGTTTTACAAACTCGCTCCCACACCTACACATACACACGCTTACACACACATACACAAAGTATTGCTTTCTGTAACTTTCCAATGGTTGCCTCGGGCATGTTACAAAGTGACGATTCTTTTTACTTCTTTGAGGATGTTATCTCCATTCAGCGTGTGGATACAAGCTGTCGAATTATGGAACTTTGCTTTTAGTCTCCTTTCTGTATATACGTCTAATGATATTTTGTGGGTTTTACTTTACTTTAAAACATCATACAAATCTGATTCAGTAATTTTTAAGATCTGAGTGTCACAGAATGCCTAAAAATTTGAGTCTTCTATGCCACTTGCTTCTTTAGGGTGCAAGTTGCTTGCGCCCCAATCTGTACAATCTCTGCGGGAGAATAAATCTTTTCGCACTTGCTTTTTAAAGTTAACGGGTATAACAGACTAGTGTAGATTGCATCATTCATCGTGGATGGGCAACAGTGAGCGTGATATATTTAGGTATATATACATCATGCATATTGAGTATATATATTAAGTAATATATTTATATACTTAAAACTGCTTTAGTTTTTCTCACATACTTGCCTCATGTTTTTAAGACTTACTCAGTGAGACATTTATACCTTTGATGTATACATAAGATAGCGTCATTAAGCTAACTGGATATCGCGTGGAAGAGAAACGTGGTTGATACTCGTCACGTGTAGAGTGAAAGGTCTGAGATTTTTATAAATATCACGAGCCTACTTAAATTTATCTTTATGGGCATTCCTGGACTAACTTCATGATCTTGGGAATGTTTCTGATGTGCTTGTTATTCTTGATCTGTCTTTAATATAAATTCTATTTTTCAGGTTAAAATATTTTATATAGTGTTTATATCTTATTGTTAAAGCCATGATGTACCTGACTGTAGTTTGTTGACAGTAGAATTACCAAAGAAATTGTGTAATTTTGTACAGTACTGTTAGGGTATAGAAAGTGTGGTGCACAAACTTAATCCTCTGAGTTAAAAGAGAAATATTCGAGTGCTAATAGCTCCCCTGTACTATTTTTTTTCTGAAAATGTTGACAATGCAGACGATGATTCATCATCAAGAGGCAGGTGCTGTGCTGAGGAAACCTGATAGAGCTTGTAACAGACCCAGTTCAAATGGTAGTGGCAAAGGAAAGAGTAAAAGAAAAAATGGCAAGAAAAAGAAAGATGCATCCACAGGTGGAGATGATATTCTTGGGGACATTTTTGCAGACTTCCCTCCAACTTGTGGGGAGAGAGTCATGGGGACTCAAATCGTAGCTCGAGAGTGGCTCCTTCTGAAGAACACCGAAGTGCCAGATATCACTCAGGAACCCAGTTCTACATCTGGAGAAAGATCTTCAGGTGTTAGATATTCTAGGGACGAATCCTCTATCCCTATTCCAAATCTCTCTTCTATGCGGAGAAAAGAATCCAAGTCTAGAAAAATATCTAAGTCAAGAGATGCTAATGGTAATGTTAGAAATTTAAAAGGTCAGCATGCAAGTCTTGAGGAAGGGGAAGATCAGAGAGCATATAGATTTCGTAAGACATCTGTAAGTGAAGGTAAAGAATCCAAAGTACCTCAACCTCGATCATCCTTACATTTTAGTGACATCACAACTAACAAAGAACCTCTGAGGGATGATTCACTAGAAATTAGTCCTCAGAGAGAAAATCAAGTTCGAGAAAAAAGTAAAGCACCTGATAGCCCTCCAAGAAAAGGTAGTCAGCAAGCTGCACTTGAAAGTGGAGACAAAAGAGATAGAAAAAGTGGAAGTACTAAGGGAACAAGTGTAAAGAGACATAGTTCCAGTCGAAGTACTGGATCAGAAGGCAGCACTTTACGTCGATTAAGACGTAAGGGAACTCATCATTCAAGTGCTGCAACTCAAACACCTCCAGGCTCTCATTCAGAGCTTAATAATTGCATTATACCTCCAGATAGTAGTAAGCGTAGCTCTGCCAAAAGTCATGATGGGCATGGTGGGGAACATAAAAGTCATGAAGATTCTTCCCTCAGGGACTTTGCAGGAGGCATTCCTGGAGCTTCTTTATTGCTTAAGTTAGTGATGCCCCGAGACAAGCGATCAAGTAGGCACTCTGGTGGCACTCCTGCTCAGGAACCACAGCCATCTGCTCCAGCACCACCACCACCAAAACCACAAAGTGCCCCACCATTGCCTTGGTTTTGGCCACCTATCCGCCATGTTGAAGGTGCCAATCCTCCTAACCCTAATTTACCAGGAATAAAAGGACCACCTCCTTCACTCCCTGGATATAGTTCTCATGGTGTAGCTGCTGGTGGTGGTGAAGGAGAGGCAGTTGGAATAATGCCTCCACTTTTCAGTGGAAGAGTGCCATTCCCCCCAAGAGCAGCACCTCCAGTGCCATATCAAATTCAAGGTGACCAAATGAGTATATCAAGCTTAAACAGTAGCTTAGCGGGTCATACATATGAACAGGTGAACTTTATTATTGAGCCTCCCATTTCAGAATCAAAAGAAAATGAGTATGAACAGAGCAAAATGGCTGTCAAATATTCCAACTACAATGTTAACAGAGAGGGGCATCTAAAAGATTCTGCCATATATCGGCATGCACCTACTGACCCTCCATGGCAAGAAAGAGGTGGAACAAGGAGAGTGTCATCAAGAAAAAAGAGAAAAAAGTCTAGATGTGCTGCAACATTAACAGATGACACATTGGGAATAACTGAAAATATACAAATTGACGACACTATAGGATACAGAGAACCAACTAGAGAACATCATAGACGCTTATCTTTAGATCACGTGGAAAATCGTTTAACAGAGTCAGTCCCTCCTTGCAGAAAAAGTTCACTTAATATATATGAAGACCGTCGCTCATCTACTACATACAGCAGTTGTAGCAGTGGGACTGGTGGTAAGCACATTGTTACGGTAGAGAAACATATCCCGTATATAGCGGAGACTAATTTTGAAGTACGGTCTCGGTCACAGTCTGCAACACCACCAGTAAGTCAGATTTCGAGTTTTTATGAAAACACTAGACGTCTGGCTCGCTCTGTTACACCAGAAACACCAGGAAGTAGAGATGTAGCTCTGATACATCAGTTGCTTAACTATGCAAATCAAGACAAAGCTATGTCCCAGACTTCAGATCCAAATCTAGGAATGAAATATAGTCCACGACGACGTGGATTGTATGTTCCAATTGACAATGAGTCAGATTCTGGGTTGATATCTGACCCAGAAACAAAAGCAGATACTCAAGTGGTTCCACTGTCACCAAAGATAAAGCCTGTGAGACAAGGTTCAAGTGGGCCACCCTTCTCTTGGGATAAGCGAGACCAGTGGCTCTGCCCGATTCATGGCACTGCCTATCCATACCAAGCCGGAATGTCACCATCTGTACAAAGAAGACGACTCCGAAGAGCTTCTTTACCAGCCCCTGTCGCTCCTGAGCCTAGACCCTCATTTCTGCAAAGATTGAGAAGGTCATTTAGGAGAAGCAGGCACGTTGAACCGCTCATGGCGGAATTACCAATTTTAGTTGATTTAGAACCTCGTGCAGATACATTGCCTCCTTTGTTATCTGAAGAACTAAAATTGGCCCAGGGTGTCACCTGTTGTTGTCCGCAACCTGTGATAGACTTCCGTCGGTTCAGACCACGTTTAGGGTCGGCCCCAGCAGCTGGTACCAATGATGGTGTTATCACTGTTCCAGACACAACCCAAAGCCCAAGTCCAGATCCTTTACCTGGATGTGATTCTATCTTTTTAAGCAGCGACGAAGAAGAAAGTTTACATATTCCTAAACCAGGGTCAAGGGTGTTAGTAGTGACGAGTGATGAGGATAATACGTCACCACCTAGACCAGGGTCTCAAGTGCTACTAGTCAGTAGTGATGATGAGAGCAGATGCTCACCACAGCGACCAAGTTCAGGAGTTGCGTTATTTAGTAGTGATGACGAAGACACGACCTTACGACCTCCAACACCTCAGGTAGGTATTTTAGTTTAGAATTTTTACATGCCTTTGGAGAGCAACAAGATGATTTTTTGTGTGTTGTAACGACGTACAAAATGTGCTAATGTTAAATACAATTTAGCAGTTTTCTTCATAGTTAATTGATTTTATGACTTCACAAAATGTTACTGTTAGTGTGTAATAAAACAGCGATATCTCTTCTCTAGCATTAAGTTTGTTGACTATTGCTTTTTCTGTTGTAACCTTGCCTTTAATATAAAGAATACACAAAAAGACTTATCGCACCGTTAGTGTCCATAAAAACTATAAATTTTGGCATAAATCCTATATCTTCTTTCGCCTTTCAACCCTCAGGCAAGTGGATTCGAAATGAGGTCTTTTAGTTAATCCACTTAAATACTTGTAAATCTCCCTAAATCCTCAAGTGCTTTTATTATTAGTGACTCGACCCTATGACCTAATTCTTACTTTGAAGAAAATTCCGAGATAGGGGTATTCGGATTTTTTTTTTTTTTTTTTTAGGAATATGCTTCATAATTCATTAATTCAAAGGAATTAAAGCGAGAGATTTAAATAGCATTCAAGAAATATTAAAAAAGATATATTGAAAATTTTTATGGATAAATTTACATGTAGAAAGGTAAAGCAGCTTTCGGGAGAGAGAGAGAGAGAGAGAGAGAGAGAGAGAGAGAGAGAGAGAGAGAGAGAGAGAGAGAGGACATAAACAAGAGAACTATCGCCTCAAAAAAAAAAAAAGAGGGTGTAATAACGCTTGTCATTCCAACCTGAGTCACTTTTCGCGATCTAATAATAACCCTTTAATCTGATTGAAGGTTAATTTGGTGTGTGCTATTTTAGGCCCATGGAAAATGAGGTGTCTGATTAGATGTGACGAGTTATAATACAAAAAAAACTGGCTGTATGGTCTGAAGATAGCTCGTAAATGGTTTTCTTGCACTCCTTTTATCTGGCAAGAGGCTGGGTGTAGTGTGGGAGTATGACGTACCATGCTACAAGTTATGACGTCACTAATAACATGTGACTCTTGTGACTGAGAAATGACGAGAGAGAGAGAGAGAGAGAGAGAGAGAGAGAGAGAGAGAGAGAGAGAGAGAGAGAGAGAGAGAGAGAGAGAGAGAGAGATTTAGAGATACTCGCACATGAAGATTTGTCTCGGTCAAGTTTTAGGGTGGCGTTTCTGAAGAACGTTATGGCCTACTGTAAAGTTATGTGATATTAAAGATAATTATCCGACCCTGCGTTTGAGACTCTCTCTCTCTCTCTCTCTCTCTCTCTCTCTCTCTCTCTCTCTCTCTCTCTCCAAGGGTCACTAGCCAAAGCAAAAGTTTTATAAACATGTTGGATAGGTACGCAGAGGTATGGAGATAGGTGCCAAGTGGCGGATCCAACAGAAATACTGTAAACATACCTGTTTTATATTTCTGCCAAGGGCAAAGAACTTTTTCCCTGTATTAATTAAAAGACATCGAAATAAGGAATATGTTATTGTATTTTTTTATTTTTTATTCTTAGCTGGCCTTTGTAGTATTTTTTTCTGTTCTTGTAACCATTGCTTAATTTAGTCATGTGCAATTGCAAACAATGGCAAATCAAGTGGACAGAATGCCAGAAAAGGGGAAATATTGTTATATTTTTTTCAGTATAGAGTGCCATGAAGTCGAATAAAAAAATAGGAAAAAAATTACACAGATTCAGACAATTCAAAAACAACAATAGACGCCTGAATATTAAATGTTTTAAGAAACTTCATTTCCTGTAAAGTGAATCATGCATCTCTTTTTTTTATAAGTAATTGTGATAAGTAATATTTATGAATATGAACTTTTAAGAAACAGCTCACGAGAAATGGCACCATATTTTGTATTCTCTTTGCTGGCACTGTCAGCCTCTTGTCAGGTAAAGATTTGTACCTTGAGAACGATAGTAAAACCCTTTCTGTTTTATTATTAAAGCGCCAGTCTCATCATGCAGCCATATTTATTTATTTATTTTTAGCCCTTTAGTTTAGACTGTATGAGAGCAGTGAGATGTATGTTCTGTTAGTATTGCTTTGTTATTTTTAATTAGTTTTTTGTACTGAAATTAGATATATGCTTAAAATACCGATTTATACCTGTCCTCTGTGATTTTTTTTAATCTGTATATGCACGCTATATTCTTTCACAACCAAGGATTATTGTATCACAGATACGTAATATATATTGTTGGTGTAAATGTTGGCACTATATTGAATCACATAGTTTGATCGCTTTAGTACTTTTTAATCAGTATCCCGAAAGACTTCTGAAATGCATGAAACATTTACCTGATTATTTCGTTAAATAATGATAAATATTTGTATTTCTCATTTTACTCTTGGACGTTATTTGTAGGGTTTTGATAAATAGGTGAATTAGAAATAAAAATACGGTTATAGATTGCAAATTCAATAGTCCTTTAGACAAAGGAATTGCAGGAGTGCAAAATACAGCTGGGGAATCCATAGCGTTTGATGCCGACAGTGCACCGTAACCCTGAAAATAGCAGTGGGGCCAGTTTTTGTTTCTCCCGTTACGTCACAAATGCTGCAGCGATGGTCAGTGCAATGTCAGTGAACGATGGGTGTTGGCCACCCCTAAGTCCCGCCGAGAATTCTGAGAAGTCTGCAAGAAGGTACAACAGCCAGAGCTAGAAGGTGATGATGACGTCAAAAGTCTCAGAGGAACCTATGGTTGGGAGAAGGTTCCTTGTTTAAGTAACCAACGTGCCAAGTAAAATCTGAATTAAATAAACAAGTGGCACTCGTGTATTATTGTGAAATTCACACCTCATTTTTTCTTATGATGTTTATTTGTCTCATTAATGATGATGGGGAGGTGTGTATTTTTCTTTCGGTTGGTGTTGTGTTTCTTACTTTGGCTCTGAAAAAGAGCTGGCAACTCGCCCATACTGTGTACCGAAATGTTCTTGCGTGGTAAACAGTGTGATGTTTATACCGTGTCTTGAGAGTATTGTCTCTTTTTTCACTTATGTTGAAATACTGTCTCGTTCTACCTCATATAAGTGTTATATGAGGAGAGTAACCTTGTGATGGTTGTCTTTGAAGTTTGTTAATAAGATTATTTTTTTGAAGGGGGGGGATATTATTGTTTCAAGATATTAAAGAATGTATGGGAACCTCGTAAATTGTTAGGTTAGATTAGGTTAGGTATTAACCAAACCTAATTTAACTTAACTAATTACCGGGCTATTTAATGTATTTGGAGTCGATATCCCTATTTAATTCTATATAATTTACAGACAGGTATTATAACATTGCCGCGTATTCATTTTGTACAAGAGGTTATAAATATTTGTATTTTAACAATTATTCCCTATTATCATTCACAAAGTCAATATATAATCATGTTAAACCACTCCTACCAAAGTTTCATTTATGTCATTTTCACGTCATAACCATATATCAACAGTTTCAAGGATAAAGTCCGTTCCTCAATCGCAGTAATTTCTAGCCTTAATTCCCCAACTCAAACCTTTCTTTGTCCATCTCATTTCGAATGGGGGTTAATAGCGACATGCAAAACGACAAATAAACAAACGTCTGTTACAAATGCAGTTTTCGTTTATATATGTTTTTCCAAATGCCATGACAACCCCTATTTAATCCGTAACACGTACCAAACACTATTACTATTCGATAATTGTAATGAGGTAACAACCTACTTCTGTAATTAACGTCTTGTTTAAAAAAAAAAAAAAAAGTCAAATGAGTGAGAGATATCAGTATTCTTGCTCGCGTGGCCTGGACAGCACCTCTGTGAAACAAATCCTTTAAAACAAACACCGGATCAGTTAAAACTCAGCAGAAGGACAAAAACCCCATGGTCCTGTCCAGATGGATTCATGCAATATGCAAAGTAAAGTACAATATTTTTAATGTTTTTATAATGTAATATATTACGCGTTATGGAAATAACAAATTGTAATATAAAGTATATTAGACTGTGCTTCAATGAGGTGAGGGGTGACCAGTTCTTGGGCAAATATGTGATTGTGTTAGTATGACACGAGTTAGGGGTCATGAACTAGTAAAACATATCACAGCATTCACAATCACATTGTATAGCTAGAGATCTTTACTAACTGCAAAGTGTCGCAGGTGTGTGATTCGTACCCCCCAAAAATAGTTAATCTTTTACATTAACCTAACCTGACCTTGATAATGTAAAGAGTAACCCCCAGAACCCTATGTATTTTTCCCCGTCTCAACTTGGAGGTGAAGATCATATTATTCCTATGGTTTTTCATGTGTTTTTGATGGATATGGCCTTGAAAATCGTCGAAAAATATATGCTAACCAAACCCAACTAAGTCTAACCTATCCTAAAAAAAAATATACAACAGCTTTGAAGGTCTCATACATTCAAAAACACCAAGAACATTAGTAAAAATTGTGTAAATGTCTATTTTGGTTTGGTTAGGGTAGGTTAACATATATCCCGACGGTTTTCAAGACCATTTTCATTCAACACATCAAAAACCATAGGGAAAATATAATTGAACCTCCAGACTGAGGTGGGTGCAATTGCAAAAACTTATTAAAGTTAAGTAACCTCTTTAATTGTTAGGTTAGATTAGGTGACATGCATTGTAAATATAAATAACAATAGAACACCTTGGGGGTACTCTTCTCTACAAGATCCCAAACAATCCAACTTAGGAAGGTTAGGTTGAAATACAGTGAAAAATAAACAAAGTTTTAAGAGGTAGGACTCACAATGACACCAAACATTTAATAATACTGTATAGATTGTAAGATGATTAATTTTTACCTTGATGTGGTATCCAAGATTTTGCTAAGGTGCACCCCATTGAAACTGTTCAGGAAGTTTGTTGTGAATTTAGACATGATTAATATGTTGTTTTCCACCGATGAGGAACATAAATTAGCATGTCTTGTTGCTAATAGACAGTCGCTAGTTTTACCCAAAACAATGTAAACAAAAGTTGGGAACATTTTTGGTTATTTTTTCATGATCATATGTTTTATGCTTCAAGTTGGCAATGGAAATACAACACAGTATAAAGTTTCTAAAAACTTGTATATGTTGATTGTTCTCCATTTGATTATATCACATTGAAATACTTTATCTTATACTCTTAACCTACATACCAGAGTATTCAGAGACATGTTTTTAAATATATTATTAACATAATTTTTTTGGATGTACTGTACAGTATTTCTTTTATGTTTGACATTCGTGTAAGAACATTTACAGTAACCAAATTGTATGTATTGTGAAAAAAATTCTCCTGCTGTAAGTCGTTACTTATGAGGAATTTGTGATGCCTTTGCAGTGCCATACAAAACTTGTATGTTAGCATATGAACATTTTGTACTTAACCTACTATTTTGCATCTGCAGGATGGTTGCGAGCGATGGCGTGTGGAGGGGGAGGTGTGCCGCCTTCGGGAAGCATTGGACCAGCGACTGGGAACGCCGAATATGATGGTAAGAAGGAGAGAACACAGACTCCATACCATAAATACCATTGAAAAGACCATCCAAAGGCTTCAGCAGGATACACTTCGGAACCAAAACAATCATAATCTTCAACAACCAGACGAAGAAGAAGATCCCAGAACTACTTCGCCTATGCCTCATCCCTCAGACATCATGGATGCAGTAAATGCTAATCAGGTAAGTTTAAAATGTATACAATACTTTCGTTTTGTGTGGATTCAATTGTGCCATATGTTAACACGCTGCCACTATGTCACTCAAGTGTACCAATATGCTTTTCTAGTGTTTTATACTAAGACTTACTTGAATTTAACTTTTATGTTATTTGGACTGGGTTTGTTTTCCTAATTACTCCAATTCCCTTTAATGTAGAAGAGCATAGAGAAGTGGCGAAATACTCTAACTAAAACATAATCTTAAGTCATTCAGATCACACAGCAGAAGCAAACCATCATTTATTTACTAATAAAACCTGAACACTTTTCTTTATGTAGCTAAGTGCATCAGGTTCTTAGCTGCTAGTTAATAGCACTATGCACCTAAGAAAATAATTTAAATGTAACCAAGACATCGAGATTTCAATGATATATGTGTGCATTTGATATTGGTTTTGATGAATAGATTCCATGATAATGGAAAACCTCTATTATTGGTTGGGCATACGTGTACATGGGAATTTAGGCTTTCCTCTGGTGACATTGAATGAAAAAAAAAAAATCGAGGAAAAATAATTAAAGTATGGAATATCACCTTTGCATATATGGTATCAAGCTATTTATTTATATATTTTTTTTTTTTTGTAAATGAGACCTTAATTCGTCTTTTAAAATGATCGTTCAAATTAAATTCTTTCAAAAACTTAATTTTAAATTTTAATTTAGTATGCATCACTTATCACCTCACTATGTTGATATTGGAATTTATTTTGAATTTTATGTATTCCATAGAATTTGATCTGGGGGCTGTAACAGTTCAGTGGTAGAGCATGTGAGTCAGGAACTGACGTTAGGGAGGGCATCCAGCCTTAATCTAAAAGCTTCAAAATCTCCGAGTCCTCCCCCAGTGAATTGGGGCTAATTGTGACATAAAGCAATGACATAGAATTTGATCAAGCTAATCCAGTTAGATGGTTTTTTTTATCTTTTGGCACTAGTATATAATCACTATATTCCTCTTTGTTTAAATTGTCTTCAGCATAAAGTTATTTAACATTATCCCTTCTTAACTGTTTCTATACTTTGTACTGATGAAAGTTTTGATATATTATCTGATGAGGTTTTCGTATTCTCAGGCTACACTTGCGATAGCACACACAGAACTTTTAAGATGTGACGATCTTGCCTAAAGAACAATACGTATAATGTAATTGGTTCATTTTCAGCAGCTGCGGGACGAAGATGCCACCACCGAAGACATTAGTGAAATCCGAGAGATGGATTCCCTTCAGTCTGACACACTCACCCTCCACTCCAATGAGAGTGGATCTTGCCAGGCTAAAGCTAGGCCTCCACTCATGTCCCAAGACTCAGATAAATTAGATTCACCTCCGGATACTCTGTTGCCTCATCATATTCCTCCTGGAAAGATGCCGCCGGCCATTGAAGCCGTGTTACGTGGGACATGGCCCTTTGAAAAAGCTCTCTGGCACTCTAGTCCAGCTACCATGGGTATGCACTACAAAAATGGAAATCAGGTAAGACACTTCACTGATAGTTCTGGTGTGCTAGATTACTCTGAACATGCCTCTTGAAATGCCAAGCAAATCAGACGAACTGATATAGTGACTGATGAGTTAGTATTGGAATTCGGACTTCACAAAATTTTTTTAGTATTGATTTACAAATTGAGGGCTGCAGTTTCTCAGTGGTAGAGCTCGCTAGTTGGGGAGCGACTAATGCAGGTTTTAGCCCACTGCGGGGCTTTAGGAAGAGCACCCAGCTTTATTTCTTGAACTCCCACATGGTTGGGTCCACTCTTATTCAAATGGGAGCAGATTGTGACAACACTATGCAAATTATTTTACAAATTAAATACTGAGGTAAGATCAGTGGAATAAACACTTTTTGCCAGCTTCTGAAGACTAGAGCGACAAATACTGTGCTTCTGACTATTACATTCGTAACACATATCTGGTAATGGATTACTTGACTCAGTATTAACGTTAAATGATTAGCTGGACAGTTTAGTTTACAAGAGATAAATTAGTAATTTTAGATTAACATGACTACAACAGCTAGAAATTTCCACCTTAGTATATTGCTACATATTTAAAAATTTCATTTATTTTAAAGAGTTTCTATTGATTGAAACAGACTTTATAGGAATAATTTGCAAAAGGAGCTACTCTACTCTACTCCCTTTTTCTGTAACATATTAGGGATTTATCTCTCCACAGACGCTCCCCTACTTATGAAGAATCCAGTTTTGAACATTCACAGAAACGATCAAAAACCTAACAATTATATACCCATGTATAAATGTTTGTATTAATGTACTGCAGTATTACATCCTTATCACTGTATTAAAATTCATCAATACTGTATACAGAACTTTATATTTAATGTGATAGTTAAGTATTTTTAGTTTAAGTACTGTACAGTACTGCATATGTATGTACTGTTCAGTACTTTCTGTAACCTAAACCCTAAAACAATTCTACTTACGAATGGACTTCTGGAACTTAATTCATACGTAAGTAGGGGAGTGTCTGTATAAACTTGTCTCCTTAGAATCGTTCTGTCAAGGTATACTGGTATTAAATATAAAATGCTGAATGAAGATAATACTGATATTGTGACGTACTTAAGCTGTGTTAACATT
The DNA here is from genome assembly GCA_037179515.1 of Halocaridina rubra. Lineage (NCBI taxonomy): Eukaryota > Metazoa > Arthropoda > Malacostraca > Decapoda > Atyidae > Halocaridina > Halocaridina rubra. Next base: position 33,616 of record JAXCGZ010019075.1, read on the forward strand.
ATTGAAGATCATTGGAGGAATGACACCTTTCACTGTTTGCTTAAATTCAGAAAAATCTTCTCACCACATTCTTTAATTTACATAAAAATTAAAAAATACACTTTCCCTTGCTATCATACATTTCATATTTGTTATGGACATATAATGATTTATTCTGATAATTGCTTTATAAGGGAAAGGCATAACATAGCTATCTAATTGAAAGGTAGTCGGGCATGTGTTCCTCTTTTCAGGAGGTTCCTGGAATTATGGCAACTTCAAGTGTGACCAATCGCCGTGCTCAAAGTACTCAACAGCTTCTTACAAATAAGGTAATTCCTGTAAATGTTATCTCGTTCATAATATAAAATCAGCTTGTAAGTACTTTTATCAAAACCTTGAATTGGTAAGGTAAACATTTTATTTTTCTTTTATTTATATATATATATATATATATATATATATATATATATATATATATATATATATATATATATATATATATATATATATATATATATATATATATATATATATATATATATATATATATATATATATATATATATATATATATATATATATATATATATATATATATATATATAGTTTTTCACCATATTTGACCCTAAGTGTTGTTACATTTTGTAAATTATGATTAATTCTGTACCATAAATTCAGCACTTATCAAAAATTTCCATTGGCAAGGTAAGTACTTGTTTTTTAATATTATTTGTACTTAGTAATTTGTAACAACCAAATTTACCTCTAACTGATTGCTGTTTTGTGTTACATTGTGTAAATATTATCCTGTTTATTCTCTACTCTAAAATAAACTGCTAATTACTTCATCAAAAAGTTGGTATAGTAAGGTAATTACTTGTTTTTTGCAATTTTATGTAGTTTGTAATAGTAAGAACCATATTTGCCCACTAATTGATCACTGCGTTTGTGTTGCATTGTGTCACAGGTGGAAATGGTCTATGGTCTCCTGTCAATGTTTTCCTCGAGTGATCGTGATGACATGAGTCGTACCCTCTTGGCCATGTCCTCATCGCCTGATTCCTGTGTGGCCATGAGACAATCTGGTTGTTTGCCATTACTCATTCAGGTACTTCACAATTCATAATAATTACTGTCTCGTTTGTTTACTTTATTGAAGCATTGCATGTCAGTTATTATGAATTATAAATGCAAAGTACTCTTGCATCAGTGAGTATTGTAATAGTACAGTAGAAAATTGTTCACTTTGTATTTCATCTTTTGGCATCCATTAATAACGTTTATATGACATATACAAAACTAAGTTATTATAATTTAAGCAGTGGTTTATTATCTCAGGAATGTAATAGTTCTTTGCAATCAGAGCATTTTTCTACTGTAACGAAGTGTCTTACAATATATTATTTGTAATCTTTGAGGAGCCTTTGACTGCAGTGCTTTACTGATATTCAAAAGTGAGCTTTGGTCACTCTTAAAGATTACATATATAATCATTAGATTTCAAAGTCTTCAGACATTTTCTAATTAATTTCAATTTCACTGCAGTTGCTTCATGGGGGAGATGGAGATATCGCCCCTACAAGAGAAACTCGTCTAAGAGCAGCACAAGCCCTTCATAACATCGTACATTCCCATCCTGATGACAAGCGGGGAAGAAGAGAGGCCAGGTATGTAATAGTTTAGTGCAGTGTGCCGTTTTATGTATCGCTATTAATGCCCATTCAAATGGGGGTGGGCACAGACAGGGTGGAGCTGATAAAATAAAGTAGATGCCCTTCCTGATGCCCCGTGGTGTGCTCAAACTCGGGTTTATCACTTCCCCGAGTTGAATGCTTTATTTTTTTTAATGATTGTGACACTGGTATGGAGAGAGAAAATTCTCTCACTAGGCCTGGGCACCAAGAAAACCTGAAAAAAAGGAGGAGAAACAGAGATGGTGAGTGTTGTAACTTGTTGCATGTGAAGGTATAATAAGAGATGTGTAACAAATACGCCAGATTATTGTGTGTATATGTGGGCATAGGAAAAGAACTGTAAATGAAGGAAGACTTATTATTTAGCTTAGTTGGCCAGTCCTGTTCGTCTAAAAGACCTTCAGTTGTAGTATTGCAATGGGTGGATGATGCCATGTGGGCTGGAGATTCACTGTGCTGCCTTTATAATCTGTGCGTGTAATGCAAGGTGTAACTTGAAGGGATAGGAGAGTAAAGGGTTGGTACTGCCATGCACGCTGAAAATTATTCCTTGCCACAGAACTATGGATGGAGGTGGTGAGGATTTAACAGGGTATAGTAATGCCATGTTGCCTCTTTTTTTTCTCTTTTTCATTAGGATATATAGTCATGATAGTAAATTTTTTTTCGTATATGTGTTCGTCCTTCAAAATATATTAATAGCTAATTATTAAAGAGGTAAGATCTTTGAAAGTTTGATGTATATGTCTTATTCACTTTATTAATGTTTACTTCTCTTTTTAATTAATTTTCAGAGTCTTGCGACTCCTAGAACAAATTCGAGATTACTCGGACTATCTTTATGAGAGGTTAGAGAGAACGAGTGCCGGTAGAGGGCCATTGCTAGAAGATGACATGGATAGGCATCCTTGTCCTGCTATGGCAGCCTTGATGAAGCTCTCATTTGACGAAGACCATCGCCATGCTATGTGCTCACTCGGAGGCCTCCACGCTATTGCCGAACTGATAAGACGTGATCATGATGGTCATGGATCTACAACCTCAGATCAATACTGTATCACTCTGAGAAGGTTCGTAAGCAATACAGTTCCTCGAAATGTTGTTTGCTGTTCTATATTACTATTATTCTCCATTATGGGGGAGGACTCAAACGCCCTGCTGTGGGTTTGAAGTTGGTTTCTCACCTCCCAAATCGAGTGCTTTAATCTCTGCTACCACGTTCCCCAGTAGTTTTTCAAAATGTTTGAAAAAAATTACTTTTGAGATTTATTTAGTTGCATTTTTAAGTTGATTTTGGATCTTAAGATTATTTCTGATGCACTCAGAGAGCATGTTGAAAAATTACCTGTGTCATAGGCTGTAAAACCTACAGTAAATTACTTTTTTTTTTTTTCCTTGGAAGATTCATTTCAGAATGGTCTCAGTATCCTTAAAATATACCAATAATATCCTATAAATTTAAATTCAAAGCACTTATGAGTCATTCTACATCCTCTCCGTCATACCACTCCCCTTCATGACCTCACCACCACATCCTTAAACCTCTTTGGCCTACCTCCTCCCCTCCTATCTGGCAGCTCCATCCTCAGCATCCTTCTCCTAACATACCCCTCATCCCTTCTCAGCACATTTTCAAACCATCTCTGTGTCACTTCTCTCACTATGTTCTCAAACTGTCCTACTTGCACCGTCTCTTGAACATAATCATTCTTTATCCTGTCCATCCCTGTCTAAGCTCAGTTACCTTTAACTCTGCCTCCTGTCTTCTTCTCAGTGGGACTATCTCCAATCCATTCAACATATAAATTTTTATTATAAAGTCAGTAAATTATTTCTTATATAAGTTAATTTTTTTATCATATGTACACTTACGCAAATACTAAAGAAAAGCTTCATTTTCAGGTATGCAGGAATGGCACTCACAAATCTCACCTTTGGGGATGGTACAAATAAGGCTCTTCTCTGTTCATTCCGTTCGTTCATGAGGGCGCTGGTATCCCAACTTCATTCCCCAAGTGAAGATCTAAGACAGGTATGCACTCTGTATATTAAATTGTGTTATTAGAGATCAGTTATTCCCAACTGGGGTTCTGCGGAACCCTGGCGTTCCGCCGACCATCACCAGGGGTTCTGCAAGAAAACGTAAAATAATTATGTTCTATTACAAAATGGCAGTAAGTCATAACATTAGTGACTTATTAGTATGAAGTCTCATGAGATGTAATTGTAGATTTCATATGATTGATATTGCTCAAGGACTTTTCTTAAAAAATAATATATATAGAGTATCTATGTATATTAATTCTACTATATTTAGGGGTTCCTTGGAATATGAAAAATTACAAGGGTTCCTCCAAGGTGTAAAGGTTTGGAATCACTTGTAGATATTTATTATCCTTTTAATTCAATAACTTTACTCGGGAGAAGTTCTACTATTGATTTCATAAATCTAAATAAAGATTATAATTTGGAACTACCGGTATTTCCACTACCACATTTTATCATGTGAAAAAAATAACTTTTTAATTTTTTGATATTTTAGTTTTAGGTCTGAGCTTTGCTTTGCTTCTATTAAATTGTTTAGCATAGGCTTGTTGTTGTTCACTTGGTAGCAAGCATATGCAAGACACTGAGTGAATGATTACAAAGAGGAAAATGAGTATTTCCTTGTTAATTTAGTATATTTTTTGATTTGGCTATTGACTTGCAGACTCAGCAAGGAAAAGGCATGATTCTTAAAGATCTATTATGCAATCTATTAGTATTCTATTTGAACATGATTTCACATCTTGCAGAAGCAGGAGGATGGAACTCATCACGCCCTGTATTTTCTCACCCCTTCCATCACATTATGTGAGGAAAAAAATATGAATGAATGATGGTATTTTCAGGTGACTGCGAGCGTATTAAGAAACCTTTCGTGGAGAGCTGATGGAGGAAGCAAGGCTAGTTTAAGAGATGTTGGAGCAGTGGCTATACTGATGGAAGCTGCCCTCTCTGCACGTAAAGAATCGACCCTAAAAGTCATTCTCTCAGCTGTATGGAATCTCTCGGCGCATTGCAGCATTAACAAGGTGGGTTGAAATGACCATATTTTAACATGTCTTTACCTCATTGGCTGTTAACTTGTATTTTTTGTCAGTAAGTATTTCCCCAGCTTTCCTGATGCCATGCGAAAATTGTTAATAGTGATTATTATGGCCATGGTTGTGTATATATCTTGTGCTGGGAGTATAATTCTTGGTACATTTTAAGTCTGCCTTTAATTTATTCTTCAGTTATCCAATAGAGAACTTGTTTTAATTTTGTTATGATTTGTTACCTATCTAAATATTGTAAGTTCGATATCCTATTACATGTATGTTCATTGAGATATTATCATTTTATTATTGTAAATGTATTATATAGTGCATTTCATAGTTTTCAGACGAGCTTTTTTTTGTAAAACTAACTCTGTTTGATTTTTATGTGAATGGTATGTTTTGTTAATTTGCAAGATTTATCTTAATGTTTTACAGTATTTACATTCTTGTTTAGTTGTTTAAAATCAGCTTAGAAAGTAGAAATAGCCATATATCCTGCAAGATGTAACTCAAGAGTGCAAGTTAATTATATTTAGTGAGTAAATACCTTGGATTGTATGTATACATTCCAAGTTCTTACAAGTACAACTTAAGCTGTCTAAACTCCTGCTAATATATGTGAATCCATTAAAATGATTAAATGTTTAAGCATGACATTTTCTTTGTTGTCTACCTACAGTGTGTGACTGTATGTAATAAATGTCTAATAGATTGAATTTAGAACATTGACATAACAAAGAAGAAAATCGCATCTGTGATTCTTTTACATAAGTATGAATATCAAAATATAAGGGGAATTTTTTTTTTTTTCAAAATTATCTTAAAAACAGGTAGGGTCATTTTAAGTGTGAATGACTTGAGCACTTGTAACAAAAGGTTGATGGTGATTTCCAGGCTGAAATTTGTGCTGTGGAGGGTGCTCTGGCATTTATCTGCAGTACGCTGACGTATAAGTCGCAGTCAAAAACTCTTGCCATTGTGGAAAATGGTGGTGGTATTCTCAGGAACATTTCTAGTCACATTGCAGTGAGAGAGGATCTCCGGTAAGTTTTTATTATTGGATCATGTTGAGAAGAGTAACCCCAGTGTTCTCAGAGGTTATTCATATTTACAAGACAAGTAACTTAACCCAACCCAAATTTTATGGGGTTATTTGACTCTTCATGGGGTTCTGGGGGGTTAGCTTTACGAAATCCATATTTTTGTATAAGAAATGTGAATTATTTTATCAAAGCATCATCTTATGGACGACAGTAGCAATTGTTTTATGTTGAAGTATAGCTTAAGGATGTTTCTGATGTGTTCATTCTATATTGTAGGCAGGTGTTGCGGGAACACAACACGTTAAGCACCCTCTTAGGCCAACTTAGATCACCTAGTTTAACAGTTGTCAGTAATGCCTGTGGCACTCTATGGAACCTCTCGGCAAGGTGCTGTGAAGACCAGCGCACACTATGGGAACTAGGGGCCGTTCCAATGTTAAGATCACTCATTAACTCTAAGCATAAGATGATATCAATGGGATCTAGCGCGGCCCTCAAAAACCTTTTACAGGCCCGACCAGAGGGCATGTCTTTAACGGATCCTCGTCATGGAATGGGTCTGCCTTCATTGCAGGCCAGAAAGCAGAAAGCCTTGGAGCAAGAGCTTGACCCATCCTTATCAGAAACATGTGATAATATCGAGACTTCTCCGCGATCATCGCCGACTCATCCGCAGGGAAGTGATCCCCACTTTTACAGTCAGCCAGGTGATGGACCACAATACTATCCAGGTGCTCGTCCAATGTTTCATTCTTTAGGTGCTCAGTACAACAATGTTTTGAGATCAGAAAGTAGAGATTCTATATCTTCAACGCATTCAGATAACTCGCACGATCGAATGAGGCAGTTGTTGATGCGCCATCAGAATGGACGGGATAGTATTGCAGAGAATGGCCGATCCTTAGAGCTGTCTCTGAGATCGATGGCTCCTCCATCTCACTGTGTTCCTGATATAGCTCACATGAGTCAAGAAGAGCTTCAGAGACATTTGGATTCTAACGAATTCAATGGAAGTGTTGATGAAATCTTTGCCACGCGCGTCAGAAACCTGAAGGAATACACTCGACAGGCAAATGAATTTACTGATGGTAGTATGAGTAATGGCACCACCAATTCTCGTAATGGAACATTCCACGGTCAGGGACCGCAGCCTCCCTACAGCCCCTCTGTATCTCGAAGACGACCTTCTAATAACATTGAAGAGGAAAGGACTTCAGGTGTAAGTAGGAATTTCCCTAATGGGCAGCAGCAACCTCATAATGAAGCTCATTACAATATATACAGTAAATACGTAAATTATAGCCGTAATTTGGCTGAAGTTAACATTGAGAACGACTGTCAAGATGAACCAATCAGTTTTAGCCATAAATATAGCTCCTCTAATGCTGTTAATAAACATACTAATGAATCCATGGCTACTATGACACAGAGCACAGAGCGACCAGTGCCACAAATCGACAACTACGTTCATGAAAGAAGGGACACCAGGAAGACTGACTCCAGGCCAGAAGGCGAGAGAGATTCAGAAACCTTCACAGATCTTGATCAGCCAACAAACTTCAGCTTAAGGTACATACTTTATTTTTTGCACTATCTAAAATTAATTGAAATGTATTGAACTGATGATCACTTTGGATTCACTTATATCATTTCACATGGAATGTTGATTTATGCATGCTAAGGAAAACATATTGCCTATTATCTCTTCACCACTGCTAAACCATATGGTCCAACCCACCGGAGTAGCTGGGCACTAGATCATGCTCTGGTGCTTGTGGAGTTACCCGAAGCTGACCAGTAGCAGTTCGAGGGACCGGTACAAGGCACACCTAATCTTTCAATTCTGTTAAGCTCATTGCATGGCATTCAGTGGTTTGTAACTACTGTCTCTACAAAGTTAAATTAGGTGATTACTGCTTCATAATCAGCACTCACAGAGCCTATTGCTAGTTGAATATTTCAATAAAATAGATACTAATTGCTAATTAATGTGTGCTTTTAAAGTATACTGTTTGTCAGACACGAAGAGCTGGGTTGAGGACTTGAGAATTCATATAGTTATTCTACATAGTACAGTTTGTTGTAGAGTTGTATATAGACACGGTTTTCAGTCTGGTTTATTTGGTGATAGTATGCCTTGGAGTGCAAATAATAATAATGAAAAATTTACTCATATACGCATTATTATGTTCCCAGTGTTTTGCTACGTTAGGAATTTGCATTTTTCTCTTTCAAGCAGGAAGAAAATCTAATTTATAATGATTCTCCCTTTTTTGACATTTTTTGAATTTACTGCCACTCTAGGACTTGTCATTTAAGGTAATGAAGTATGAGTTTTTTCCCCAGTCTTTACTTTTTGAAAATTTTGTTTAGACTCCCTAAAAATTTTTTTTGCTGTGTTTGATAAATGTCATTAACAGTATTGGAAAGTAGTCTTATTCATTTTCCAATATATTTTAGGGCATATTTTTTTTTGTTTTTAGTCTTTTTAAGTCTGGACATGGATGTACTGTAACTGTGATTATGTAAAATAGATTTTTTTTTTTTTGAGTACTGGGAATACTGTAAATGTATTTACCCAGAACAGGTCTTCTTGCTTATTTTTATAATCACGGATATTGATTGAGAGGGTTTCCATTTTAAGAATCTCGTCGACTGTTAGTCGCAGATTAAATCTTTCATACATTTTAATTACAATTAGGATTTGAAATTCTTCTGTGAAAGTAACGTGCAGTACATTTGGATAAGAAATCTAAGACATGGACTGATAATACACTCTGCAGTTCTCATTTGTTGTGCATATTTGTATGACTCATCTAAACAATCAGAGATATATTATTATTGAGTATTTTTTGTTTCTGAGTATAGTTTGACCTTTTATGGGAGAGGGCTTCATGAATTAAAATAAATGATTTAAACCTTAGGCGATTTTAATCGCAAATGTAGTACACTTTGGTGCATATAAGTCTGACACGAAATGCTTATGCTATTATTCAGCTGCACTATTATGAGTATCTCTGTTAATTATAGAATAATTGCCAGGTCTTAGACAACATGGTCTCAATTTAGAATAATTGCCATTAGTCAGACAATATGTTCTGTCAATCATATATTATTTGCCAGGCCTTAGACAATATGTTGTATCAATAAAAGAATAATTGCTATGCCTTAGACATGTTCTATATATCATAGAATAATTGCCAGGCCTTAGACAATATGTTCTATCAATCAAAGGATAATTGCCAGGCCTTTAACAACATGTTCTGTAATTGCCAGGCCTTTAACAACATGTTCTGTAATTGCCAGGCCTTAGACAACATGTTCTATCAATCATAGAATAATTGCCATACCTTAGGCAACATGTTCTATCAATAATTGCTGTAGTGTAAGTGCTGTATCAGAATGGTGTGGCTGAGCACATGTGAAGTTTGCGCTTGAGTACTGAGCAATTTTACGCTATGCACAGGCATTTTCACATATCACTTGAAGCTTCATTGAAATTTTATGCACAGAAATATGGTATGCTAAAATGGATGTGAGGAGGCGTGAATAAGTATTATGTTGTTGTCAGTTTACTTGTTTTTGTATGAGAAAAATAAGAGGTACATAATTTAGTCGTTTTTCAGATTAATATTGAATCATATTTTTGCACTTTGTATACTCTTCTATATAGCTTAATCATTTACCTGATAAATCAGTTAGTAGCATTTCTAATTGTAAGTATAAACATGTTGAGTTTTATAACATATCATTGTAATTTACTGCAGTTTTGGCAGTCAAGAATCTTCAGAAGCAATTTGAACCGAGTGTCTTAAATTACTAAGACATTCTATAGTCTCTAGAATGATCCACTTATTTACCATTTTAAACTGAATGTCTTAAGAATGCCTTAAAACATTCAATAGTCACTAGAATGATTCAGTCATATTACCATTTTAAGCTGTATGTCTTAATAAGACAGTACAACATTCTACAATCTCTAGAATAATTCCGGTTTTTTTTTTACCAGGTATTCTGAAGAGCGGGACAGTGATGAGGCTGCCCTGTACCGGCGCCCTCCAAAACCAACTCAGGATCCCTCCTCCCAGTTCTTTGAATCCTCCATGCATGATGACTCTGTCAAGACTTACTGCACCGAAGGGACGCCTTACGAGACTCCGTATAACTTTTCTACAGCTACCTCCATGACCGATCTAAGAGAGAGTGCGATTAAAGAGGAAATTAAGAAAGAGTCTGCTGTTCCTTCAAAGAAAGAGGTAGAGTGGAGTAACATTTTGCCTAAAGAACTTACTATGAGTAGAATTGAATTTATGAAGGGTTGGCCAAAGCCAAGGATATTAATTTTACATTGTTATTCGCCCTTCTGGGTGAGGGATTACCTTGCTGTGGTCTTTCCTGATGATCACTACTCTTTAATCCCAACTCGACTTTGGGAACTGTATGCCTACAGTGAGATAATCCCACACCCAGGAGGGTGGAAACATATGAAAAATAGTAAAATATGTAACTTTGCTCACCCTGTATATGGTCCTCAGATATATTAAATATATTAATGTATAGCTCAGAAACTCAGCAGTATTATTTTCTGGATTATAGTTTTCTGCAGCAATTTTAAAGAACTTATCAGCTACAGGTAGTTAAGGATGTTAAATGATAATACAAAATTTGATATGCTTCACCATAATTGTATGCTATCGGTTTGTTCTAGTAAGTATTACGCTATATATGGAGCTGTTTGCATAAAAACAATTTGATTAATATCATAAAAAATTAATTTTTATCATGAAATGCATGATATATTGGCATTCAGTGGCTATAGTAGATATAAAATGTATTTTTTAAATTATTACATGAGATTATAAGTTGAATTTTTAAATTAACCTGATTTTGTCTCAAATGTAATGTACTAAATTAATACACAAGTTATAAAGTTGAGGGCTACCCTACAGTAGAATGCTCGATTTAAAAGGTGATGGACCTGCATTCGAGCCCACAGCAGACAGTAGAAAGGGCACTCAGCCTTAATTCCCCAGCTTCTATCCATCTGTGTCCACCCTCAAATGGAGACTTTAATAGTGATGTATATAGCATAAGAAAAATGACCTAAACTATGAAGTTGAATGTTGTCAGTAACTAGCTTTTAATTCCACCAGGAGAAGAAAGAAAAGGAGATCAAGGTAGAGAATATAGAGAATGGGGAGAGCGATGATGATGTCCGTGATACATTGGAACCATTACCCACTGGAATTCCCATCAAGAGTGGTCTAAGTTCGGGAATGCTGACGCCTGATAAACCTATTACATACTGCGTGGAAGGAACTCCTGTGTGCCTCTCAAGATTTTCCTCAGTTTCTTCTCTGACAAGCGGAGAAATCAATGCTAATAATGACAGGTTAATAAATTACAGCATTAGCAGTATTAAAATATGTGTCTATAGCATTCGTACTCTCATCAGAAGTTTCTTGTATCCTCAGTATTACAGTACTGAGTTGTGCTATTTTATGTAATATTGTTTTTTATCTTTCCCAATTCCTTTTCCTCACTGAGTTGCTTCACCCTTCTGGAGCCATCTTGTTTATAGTCCTTGACTTTCTCCAGTTGGGATAACTGCATGGCATGAGGATGATAAGAGTAAAAATAGAATTCTCTTCGGCACATTTTATACTTATCTCTACAATGTGTACGACTTTAACTTGTGTCTTGTTTCACATTGCCATTCTCTTTTTCTACACTGTAATTGTATCCTTATGAAAGTCGATGGAGTGTCACATTCTTTTGATTAAGAAAACTATAGCCTTCGTTGCTTTTGCCACTCCAAGGTTCTTTTCTTCCAGACCAGCTATTTTACATCCCTTCCATATCAGCATCTTTTAAGGTACAGCATAATTTTTTTCTGTCCCTTACCTGTAGCTCTTATTAGTCAGTTTAGGTACATATAACACACTCCACGCGATCCTTTTGAATACGTACATTATATAATCTTCACTTTCTCATCTTCCTTTGTGTTCAAATTTTTGTATTTGCTTTTTTATCCATATTAATAATATAGTAAGTGTAGTAATGTCAACAAATTCAGTTTTATTACGAAAAATCCTAATGAGATTCATATTGGTTCCATCATAAGTAGATTACTGTATAAGCCATTTTGTGGTGCAAATGAAATTTTTTTACCTTTGCAAATTTTGTCAGATAACTTATGTAAGAGCTCATTTCAATCTGATTTTTTTTTATATAGATAAGCTCGTTTTATGTTACAGAGATGGCATTCTGTGTGATGATGGGGAGACGAAAGATCAGGATACTAGGAAGGAAGAAGATAAAGTGAGACCAGATTCAAGTGTTTCCAGAGAAGAAGATCAGCATAGAGATGGAAGTCATACCCCACCATTGCAGCAGTTAGATAGACCAGAAGGTAAAACATATTTTATTAAAAGTAATTTGCCTTGAGATAACTATGTTTTTCTATCTGTATACATAAACCATAATCCTCCTAATATAGAGAGGTAGATTAATCAAAGCAAAAACTTTACTCTTTGGGGGAGAAAATTACATAGAGGGGATTTCCAGTAACCTGCTTTGCCCCATTTAGATGATTTTTATGACACAGGAGAACTTAGAGGAGGTGTTGTGCCCCCACAGGTGGAAATAATAATAATAATACAACCTTAAAGTATCATATGTGAAAACATGAACCATGCAACTACTTGAGCAAGATTTGAACATACAGTTCACTTGATTATATCATATGCATCTACAATGCTAGGTTTTAGTGAATGTGTGGAGAAAAACTGTCCTTAAAATAAAAAAACATCGTAGACTGCTAGTACCCTCCTAAAGGTTTAGATTTCCATGTAAAACCTGGACAGTAGTTATATATATATATATATATATATATATATATATATATATATATATATATATATATATATATATATATATATATATATATATATATATATATATATATAATTTATCCAACCATGTATATTTAGAAATGCATTATGCAAACTCATGTAAAATGGGGTCCTAAATACTTTATCAGATACGCTTATAAGTAAGGGACATATCAGCATAATGTTGACTAATTTTAATTTTTAAAAGTGAACAGGTGATGGACATGAGAAAAAAATCTGAAGTATTAAGGGGAACTGAAGGGTTTTTTGTTGGACTATGGCAGATGATTTCATTTTGGCAAAAAGCAAAATTAATTGCATTGCCAAATATTTTGTATTGTCCTAACAGGAAAGAGTGTACACTATGAGGAGACACCACTGATGTTTTCTCGTGCCACTTCAGTTTCATCTCTGAGCAGTTTTGAAGTGCAGTCTATCCATGATGATCGTAGCTCTGTTGTGTCAGATTTTAGGTACTGTAAATTTTGTTTTGTGTCGTTAGTCTCATGATAAATACTGTTACAAATTGCATTTTGCTAGATAATGTTGAGATAAATTTTCACTTTGAAGTATAAAAATATTTACAAACTTGGATAAAATAGTATTCATTATTGGATGTGACTGATGTTATGAAGTACATTAAATAAGTTTATCAAATAAGCACCCATTTTTAATCATGAAATTTTTTTTTGCAATAATTGCACACTTTACAGTTGGTTTCTTCTGTCATTAGGTATAAATTATGCTATAATTTTTTTTTTTTTTTTTTAATCCCTATCAGTCGATTTACAAGTGGTGCCATATCACCAAGTGACCTTCCTGATTCACCTACCCATACACTTCCTCCTAGTCCTAAGCGTTCAAGACCTCCTTCTCAACAGTTTAAACAGACCCCAACCCCAAGTAAGTGTTAAGCAAATTAACTAATTCCTATGTTGTGTACTTTTATGTTGTAACTCCAAGATTTATAGCAGAGCATATACAGAGTGCAGCAGCTTAATGCATTCATATAAGCATGAATAAACAGGGAATCTATGATAAGTTAGAGAAGTTTATCCTATTATATACTAGCTTAGATAATTATGGTTCATTTTATGAACATGGGCACTAAATATTATGCAAATTATATTTTAGATTGTACTTTGGCTATGAAAACTCTAAAATCTCGTTTCTTAATACACATCAATAAATAATTGGAAATTACTTTTCTTACAGGTACAAGAACAAGCACAGGTGTGTTTAGCGAAGCCCCAAGAGCATGGGTAGAAGAGGGAACTCCCATTGAATTCTCAAGAGCAACATCGTTGTCATCCCTCACAATTGATGATGACCTTCCAGTAATGGGAGATAGCATGCCAAGGGTTTGTTTAAGACATTTAATTTTATTTTTTAGCTCTAATATCAGTTTATAAGTATATATAATATTTGGCTTTTTATTTGTAGAAACATTAAATGTTTGCTATCCTTCTCTTTGAAAAATTTTTGAGATACTGTACATTGTAATAGAAAACTTATTTTTTTTCTTGACTTCAGGATCGGCTACGAGGTGATGGTAAAGATAGCAGTGAACCCAACACAAGTGATGCATCACGTGCTACTTCAAGGGGTTCTCACAGAGATCATCATATTCCTAATAACCTTAGAAAGGTAAATTCTTTATAGTTGTTTGTATAAGTTGCATCTTTTTCCCAGTCTTTACCTGTACTTAAATGGCACATATAGCTTGTTTATACTGCACAGTGTACCAACTACTGTCTTTTTTTTTTTTTTTTTTGTAAATATCCTCAGATTAGTTTGAACAGACATTTAAGTTTACGATTTCATTCACTATCACCTATTTAACTTAACAAAGTTGAATATATTGAAACTCTATTACGAGAGCATGTACTCATCTTCATGTACCTCTGACGATGAGTAATTATACACGTAAGTGATAAGGTTTTCCATTTATCGTCTTTTTCTCTTGAAAGTTCATTTACATAGATGTGTGAAATACCAATAGAAAATGTCACATAATATATTTTGACTTTTTTTTTTTTAAGGATCCTCAAGACCTAGGATCCTGCAAGCAAGAAGCAGAGAGTGCTGAAGAGAAAAATCTCAACGAGTCGTCAGAGCACTCGGATTCGGACATCTTAGCGGAATGCATCAGTTCCGGAATGCCAGATAGCTCGTAAGTACATATTTTTGTATTCATCCATAGTTCAATCTCTTTTTTTTAGAATAGGTATTATCTTATTTATTTATTCTGCTGGGATGGCGGATAAAAATATTGCTACTGTGTTCCAAAGTTGAGGAAAACTATAATGAAAGAAATAAGGTGTTATTTTTTTATTACAATATATATATATATATATATATATATATATATATATATATATATATATATATATATATATATATATATATGAATAATTTTTACCCTGACCGGGACTTGAACCTATTACACATAATTAGTGTGCCAAGGCACTACCAACTACACCACAGAAGGTGTTAAAAGGGAAACAAAGCTTACAGCTAAATCTGCTATACTAGGAATGAACGCATTTTATCTGAATGCCACTTTGTTCATATTACACTTTCCCCCAACCTCACTCGTAGCTTCGTTTTCGCATTTAATTCAACTCCCAATCTCATTCGGGACCAACAATAATCAAATAAGCACATTACCATATGTGAAAACATGAATCATTTTTACCCCGACCGGTACTTGAACCTATGTTTTCACATATGTTAATGTGCTTACTTGATTATTGTTGGTCCCAAATGAGATTGGGATTTGAATTAAATGCGAAAATGAAGTCACGAGTGAGGTAGGGGGGAAACTGTAATATGAACAGAGTGGTATTCAGGTAGAATGCGTTCATTCCTAGTATAGCAGATTTAGCTGTAAGGTTTGTTTCCTTTTTAACACCCGTGGCGTAGTTGGCAGTGCCTTGGCACAGTAATTATGTGTCCTAGGTTCAGGTCACAGTCGGGGTAAAAATTATTCACGTTTTCGCATATGGTAATGTGCTTATTTGATTATATATATATATATATATATATATATATATATATATATATATATATATATATATATATATATATATATATATATATATATATATATATATATATATATATATACTCGAACCTAAGACATAATTTTTGGATAATGCTTTGTATTAAAATTACAAAATGATTCTCACTTCATGTGGTCTCATTGACTTCGATATAATAAGACCAAAAGTCTTTAATTACAAGTGACTGAATGTATAGAGAGAGAGAGAGAGAGCGAGAGCGAGAGAGAGCACAAAAAGTTCAGAGGGTGTATTTCTGGGAAAATTGCCAAAGTTGACTATATAAAGTTTCCTATCTTTTTCCTTTACATTTCATTATTTCCCTTGCATTCTTGACTTCTCTCTTCTATCTCATTACTATTTTTCTCTCTCTCTCTCTCTCTATTCCTTTTGACCCTTTTTACTGTGTTCTTTACCATACTTTCTCTTCATTTTTCCGTACTCGCCTTTTATGTTATATTCATTTATTTTACCTCCTCTGTTTACGCTACTTTCCTTCCTACTCATTCCAACTCATTATTTATGCTATCCCCTCCACCAGACGCGTCATGCAACATCAAGGAAGTGCCTTGCATAGGTTAAATAATAATAAAAAAAAGTCGTAGGAAATGCCATTTTCTGTTCAGTAACATGGTTTAAGGAACTTTATTTTGGTGTATGTTGTTTTATTATGCTGCTTGTATGATGTAGTTTATTCTGCTTGTATGATGTAGGCTATGCTGTTAAAGGTTCTCTTGCGATATGTGTACTGTAGTTCTCAATTCGTTTATAGTACTGTGAGGTATTTGTGGTACAGTATAGATAAACTGGTAATGTTAAGTTGTTAGGGTAGTAAATGTGTGATAAAGGCGTATTCAGCTCAAACTACTCTTTAGTCCTGTTACTTTGTTTTCTTTATAAATTATTTTCTAGTTTCCCTAGAAATTGGTCTGTTAAGTATTGTAAAGGTAATATTTTTAAAGATGAAACCAAGAAAGCTGATATTTGAGTCAGTGAGAAAAATATTACATCATCTACTGTATTCTTTTGGTAAATATATATGTAAGACTGCAGACAAGATTGAAGGATGTGTATTTCCCTCACTATAGTTTTCTAACTTCCTTGGCTCCCTATAGCTCCCCTTGATTATTTTTTCTGTAATTATCGAAAGATGTATAGGACTTGAAACGCCATTTAAAGGATTGTGGTAGACAGTATTGTTTGACAATAGCTTCTAATTGGATTAGATCAGAATGATATCTCACGATTCAGTGACGCTGAGGATTAAACAAAAATCGCCTTTTTCCACAATTAACGTAGAAGAATTAATCCGGATTGGAAACTCGAGACTTGGTTGGTTTAGACTTGAGTAGGAGAAAGAAAAAAACAAACAAACCGCATGCGTCTGTGAGTCTTAAATACTGTTGCTATAACTTAAACACGTGCCAGATGGTGTTGTCAAGCTGTATGTTGGCTTTATAGTTTTTTTTTTTTTTTTTGCCGCTTTATATTATGTCATGATTTTGTCCTGTTCTTGTGTGCTGTTTTGTGTCACTGTTAATCCCCCATTCGAATGGGGGTGGACACAGGTTGGAGCTGGGGAATTTACGCTGGATATAAGGGGAACCAACACAAGACAGAGCAGTGAGCTCTTTATTCACAGAACAAACACAGAAGCAGGTTCAAAGATGATCACTATCAAAGGGCCAACACTGGAATAATATTCCAGAGCATCTTAGAAATGCATCCTCCTTCACAGCTTTCAAAGGCAAACTATATAGTTTTCTTTTGGACAAATAGTTGCTGCTCATTAAGAACTAATTATTCTCATTGTAAGGAAACAAATATGGAAATGATGCCGATAATAACGATCCTGTATCTAGTGGCATACTTACTACTTTATTATTAACATTATTGTAACATTTTATTACAGCATTATTATTTTCTATGAAAGCTACATTTAATTTAACTATATGTCTAACCCTCTTATTTGTTAGTTTAATTACATGTCTACTTATAAGTTACTATTAATGTTGAATAACCATTGTACAAAATGGAAATAAATGTTTTTGTTTTGTTTTTGTTTTAACGCCCTACTTTGGGCTTGAACTCGGGTGTACACCTTTCCGACTCGAGCGCCCCAACTACTGCGCTGCTGCGGTCCCCAGCTTTATTTTCGACAACTTCACTTTAGCTAAAAAGAAAGAAGAAAAAAAAAACCAGATAGTGACCTTGTCAGTGACATTATCTAGTCTTAGTTAATAATGCTTTGCGGAAGTTTGTGGCGACCTGTGGAGGCTTTGTGAGGAAGTATTTGATGATTCAGAATTATGCCAAGCGTGAAAAAGAAAATTTATCAGTAATAATCACAAAAGTAAATATATTCATACAGCCAAGTATACATAATTAAAATCATATATTTTCTCTTGCGGTGACTAGGAACAAAGGTGAAGATTAAATAGGAAAGAGTTCTTCATTAAATTAATTAAGTTTGACTCGTTTGAAAAGTCTTGACGAAGCTTAAAAGGGATGTGAATTTATAGAGGCTAGAAGGAAAAAGGGCAAATTGTGTGTCTAGACAGTTTAAAAAAAAATCTAAATATAAACAAACAACGTAAGTATATTATTATTATTATTATTTTTATTTTTATTATTATTATTTTTATTATTATTATTATTATTATAACATGAGTGCTGCAGTACTATATTGCCCTTAACCATGCCCGAGCTCTTATAGATTAATTTCCTATATTTACAATTCAGTTATTATTATGCAATCGTTTGCTCACTAGACTATATTATATGACACGGACTACCACAAGAATCACACCAGTAACCATTTTCATATCACCAAATGCTTAATAGAACATCTGAGTCACTTTGGAGTTAAATATTGAACCAATTGGTCGAAGCTTGGCTGACCCTGAGAATATTGTATGAAAAACTCGAAATAAAATAACAATCTTGAAATAAAATAACAATCTTGACTAAAAGGTTACATGTAAATATTCAGTATCTTAAAGTGAGTTTATTTTACTCTTTATACGCATATATCTTCAAATAAATATAATTAACTCACCGCAGTAGAATTCCTAGTGAGTTCCTGTCAGCCCTCTTCAATCAGCGCGTATAACAGTTCGGAAGGGGGTTGGTTGGTGTCTTGGACCCGCAGAACACGCGGTGCCACAGTCTAAAGTAGCACGCGTTAACTCTCCCCTTCTTGTGATATAGTACCACGAAGACACCTTTTGAGGACTCCTTATTATGCTATTTTATCGAATGTTTTGTGCATTAATATGTGATATTGATTAGAAAAGAAATCTTATAATAATAAAAAATATATATACTTAGTGGTTGATTATATAATTTTGAATTATTCTTTAATAGTTATCGGTAACGAATATTTGACATTGTTTTGCATATGATGTTGTAAATTATATCTAAAAACTTCGAAAGACTTTTGTGAATGTTCTAATAAAAGTGGAACTATTTAATTATCAAAGTTTAGCAAACAACAGTCGATTAAATGGTTTTAAAGCAAGTGCAAAGCGAGACGGGGTGTTAGGACATGAAGACTTACAGAAAAAGAACGACTAGTGATATCTTAAGAGTACAATAATCCGAATTTCTCCTGATTTTAAGGTAAATGTTCATGTGTATATATTTATTATTTATGCTTATTTTGCAATAGTGTCTGTGTCATAAAACATGCAATTAGGTGTAATAATTATTTATATATGTAATTAACAATTAATTTACTTTTTCCTCATATCTTGCATATCTTGAAAATTTTCTTCAAAAGATTTTTTCCGTTTGTATGTGTACAGCATATATATATATATATATATATATATATATATATATATATATATATATATATATATATATATATATATATATATATATATATATATATATATATATATATATATATATATATATGTGTGTGTGTTTGTGTATACACACACACACTGTATGTGTGTATATTCTGTCTCGTCAAGAGAAAGCATAACCAACTTTCTTTTACATAAATAATTAATCTTTGCTACTTTATCACGAATCTCCCATTTTGCATTCCACCATGGAACCTTAATGTTTATCTGAGAACGAGTTCCTCGAATCATTAAATGTTTTTATGGGTTTGGAGAGAGTGGGTCGGTGTTTAGTCCATTTAGATAAGAAAGGACTGGTGGCTAGCTTAAAACTCGCCCTGTGTTCGGATAAAAATATTGTTCTTTCTGTTATTTGTTTTAGGTATGTTTTTGTCTGTGAAGTCATTCGAAAGATATATTAACGGAAGTGTTTTAATGTAATTGAAGAGTTCATTACTCAAGAGACGAAGTGAGTACTCTACTGAATGCACAGAGACACTGGTCACACTTGTTGTCGATAGCCCAATGGACGAACTGAAAAAGTTATTTATATGGAAAAATATATTGCTGCAGTTCACGTAACGCTGTTGAAATAAATTTACCCTCCAGAAAAAAAAAACAGGCACATAAAATTGACAACCAACACCTTTTCTTGTACAAGACCGTAAGACAGCCGAGAGAAAGCTCCGCCGATGTTGAGTGACAACAACAGGGCCAGATTCCTCTTTAGAAAAGTTGCTTTTGTTAGGTGTCACTTTCTTCTAACTCTCGAATGACTTCGTGTTTTTCCTATTGTAAGCTTTTTCAATTTACTTCTGGAATAGTCAACAGACCAAGGCACACAGTGGTTACTCTCTGGCTATCATTATGTGACGGTATAGCCTTCCTGTAAGTGATTAGTTTCGCTTCTAATACTTATAATGGTATTGAAAAACAATGTTTTTTTCTCTCACTCACACTTAGAAATTATTTATTTTGTTCGTAATTATCGTAACATATAATGCTTATATATTTCCCCAAAATACTTCATTAACTTTTCGCATAATTAATGTTCATTCTGTGTATAAATAAGTTTGATTACAGTACGATGCTTATCGCTTGTATGTGTAAATACTTGGTTGTTATTTATAGTTTTGTTCGTGTATTTGTCTTGTGTATAGTTATCAATGACTAAGTGAAAATGTGTTACATAGGAAACAGTTGGCATAGAAGTTGAAAGGTGAACAGTTCGGTCATTTGTTAGAGAGCTGGTAGATTGAAAGGAGAGAGAGAGAGAGAGAGAGAGAGAGAGAGAGAGAGAGAGAGAGAGAGAGAGAGAGAGAGAGAGAGAGAGAGAGAGAGAGAGAGAGAGAGAGAGAGAGAGAGCATAGTTTTCGAGTTTAGAAAGTGCAATGTCATTTTGTGAAATTTAGGCTGATTCGAATCTTGTTTGTTGATTTGTTGTAACTCGTATCATCTCAGCAGGACAAGTGAATGAAGTATTAGTTTTGTTAGTCTGTGGTTGAACAGTATCTTCAAGACCTCTTGATGCCCTTCCATTTATGTCTTCAGTTAAAAGATATTCTAATTGATGGTAAACCCAAGGAAGAAAAGTATTTTACCAGAAGTAACTGACCAAAATAAAACTTTAAAAAAATCTTAACCAAATAGTAAAAATAAACCATAATGTCAAATAAAGACAAAGGTAAAAACGTAAGTTTTAAGTATTTTCCCTTTGTCCATTGCATACCATTGTAGGATATGCAATATTGTCATACCTCATTTTGTCATTGCAAGTGTTATCCATCAGTGTTTAGGGCCATTTCGAACAAGATAAGTGTCGTACTACTATGTTGCCAAGATAAACATCTGTAGGGCAGCTCTGGGATGCAAAGGGCGTATAGCATGTCCGTAATGCGTACCTCTTAATACTGTTGAAAATTCCTCGAGATCTTTTCTAGCTGTAAATAGGCTCTCAAACATGGGGAAAATGTTGATGTCATAGTTGCGTTCAAGTGAAATAATGTGAAGGTCCTAAACTGATGTAAAAAGCTCTGTATTGACTTTATATAAATCTAGTCAATATTTTTCTTCAAAATTCTAAAATGTTTTGTAAATTATAACATATGTTTATAGCAAAATAAACAATAGTTTGAATATATGTATAAGGACACAGAAGCAGTTTTTACAAGCTTATGAAGGTGTCGCTTTACATCGCTAGAACGAACTGAAGGTGGCGAAGGTTAATACTTTTAAAAAAAGGTGAAAAAGGGGGGGGGGGGTCAAAAGATACATTTTTACGATCGACATGATGACGGCGACGGCTGTTGTAACACGTGTAGGGGCACCCTTAGATTACGGTTTTGCAGCCACATCAAAGAACCTCACAAAATCTTGGATATGGAATGCAAGTGGCATAGGTCTAGGCTAATACGTTTATATTTTCAAGAGCTGCAAGATAGGCATTTTTCCTGTTATCAAAACTCGGACTTGAAAGACTCATCCGTTTGGTTAACCATAAATTATTATCTTAGGTGCAGTAGTTCAGGTGTAGTATCTCGTTTATGACGTACAATGCAAACCTCATCAATTGTATATATTTACTGTAGTTTTGAGATCATGAATGACTCGGATAATATGTAATTCTACATATATTACTTCTCAGCCTAGTTTTCATGCCAAGATGAAAATTCTGTTGAGAGATAAGCTCTTTCAAGCTCCTTTTTTGTGTGTTTCATTTCGTAGTTAAAGATTTAGTCTTGTCTACTCTTGTACAGTACATTATCTTATCTTTACGCTGTGAGGCAGTTTAAATGAACCCACCTACGAGAAATCCGGAAGTAACAGGGGAAGCAGCTTTTTTCGTGAAGAAAGCCAAATACGAGTAACTAATGACCGAGGGGGAGACAGCAGAGGGTGGTGTGAAAATAACTTTCCTGCACGGGGGAGAACAAGATGAGAAACAGGGAGACCCACGAGAGAGAGAGAGAGAGAGAGAGAGAGAGAGAGAGAGAGAGAGAGAGAGAGAGAGAGACCCATAACTTTGTCTCATAAGTCGTGAAATAGGTGGAATTTTTGGTTGAGAGTCTGTTCAGTATAAAACTGGGGGTTTGATATCTGATCAGGTACTTTCTCAACTTCCGAGTTAATTCTAAGTTACTTTGGGGCATTTTATCCCCTCTTTGTTTTTTGTAAATAAAGTAGGTGTACCCAGGTTGCAAATTCCCTATCAGCTATAAACATGTTTATTTGGTATTGCTAATTCAGTTTTAGACTTGGTCAAAGATATTTTCTTAGATCGCGCATTGAAGAAAGAGACGGAAAGTTCCTTGAAGGATACTTAGAGATGGCAGATTTGGATAGAAAGAGCGAAAGCCTTTGTAAAAAATTGCATATGGAGGAAAATAAAGGACATTATATATTTTTTCCTACAACTAATATAGACATTGATAACGCGATTTTGGGACATGTCTGAAGTCTGTAAAGACGTCAAGGCAGAAAGGAATAGATGGAATTATTTTTATTCTTATTCTTTAACTCGCAAGAGAATTAAAGGGTGGAAGAAAAAGATCACTCACTTCCCCCCTATAAATATTCCTCAGATAGGTGCGTTCAGTTAGTCCATCTGTTGGGACGTTACATGGCGCACTGGCTTGTTCAACTTCCTTCTCCATTTGTCAGAGGATGAGACAGGTGGATTTTACACTAGACCAGTCGACCGAAAACTATTTTTATATTGATGATGATTTTTATGTTACTGATGACGGCGTTTTAGGATTATTTAGGTGGCGTTTTGGTTATCTGAGTGGAAGGGAGGATGGGTTTGATGCGTTTTATGACGGAGACCAGAAATCCAACACGTACTTTGAGGAAGAAGAATTTTTGTTAATTGAAAATACGAAGTTTTTGGTAGCTATCAGTGTATATATTTTGGTTAGACTTATATGTGAGTAATATATTCAAGACTTCGGCAATGCGAGGAAGTTATTTTGCGCATCCTGTTTTAAGTCAAGAATCATGAAACTAATTTCAAGTGTTCGTTTTAGCACCACCTTCAGTCTCATTGTAAGAATAATAAACAAACGCTCTCCCCGAGTCTGGGGTGCCACTTCTTTACGTCTACGCGGTGTGGATTATATGAAGACAGTTACGGGTTAAGATTTTTTTCTTTATATCTACATTGTATGAACTCGTATGTTCAGTTATTTTATATATAATTATATATATCATTATTATACCCTGTATGTATGTATATATATATATATATATATATATATATATATATATATATATATATATATATATATATATATATATATATTTTTTTTTTTTTTACGAGGTCTTAAGTCCACTGTATATGCAAGACTTATTTTTCATTCTATAATTGCATGTTTCTCTCGCATTTTCATGTGTTTAGCTCATATATGCTAGATAAACCCTGCCATGTGTTTAGAATGAATTTTTTTCCCTTCGGTAGAAGTACTTTAAGTTGTTAAAATGAAAAATGTAATATTGTAAACATGTCATATTGGCGATATAGGAAAGTCTTGGTTGGTATTATGCAAATTTTAATACATATTATTATTATTATTATTATTATTATTATTATTTACGTTTTGTGCCACTATTAATCCCTACTCTGGTAATGGACAAGCTGCCCTTCTTAACGGCCCACGGTGAGCTCAATCGCTGTTCTGTCACCTCCCAAATTGAGCATTCTAACCACTACGGAATACAGTATTCTGTATAACCAGTTCACATTAAGCAGTGACTCACTCCTCTAAAATTCTTCGCAAGTCTACGTGACGTTTTTAAAACCACTACTACCCTACATTATTCACTCCACATACCGGTTACAACCAAGAACAAACCACTACTATTACTACCACCACACACTAACCACTTCGGTAATTATCTTACACTTCGCAAATGCTCTCACTCTTCGTTCTTTTTCCATAACATTTTACTCGCTAATGACCATCGTTTCGGGGCTTGAGACTCGAGTTTTTAGAACAAAATTTGTCATACTGAATTTCAAATGTCTGTTCTGAATAATTTTGTTATAATAAGCAACTGGTTCTTCATAAATAGGAAGTACAAAGTGCCTCAGTGTTGAATAATTATGTAATTGTAATAAGAAATTGCTTTTTAATGACGACGAAGTACATTATTTATCGCAAAAACAGCGTAATTACCACTGGTGACATGATTCAAAGTTTTCGTTTATGTTTTTGTTGTGGATTAAACCCCAGACTTGCATATAACTTGGGTGTTAATTTCCTGATTAGTTGTAAGTCTATCTTAAGAGCTTTGTAGTGCATAGATAACTTACATTATTACTATTAAAACATATCTGTAAGAACTCCGGTAAAGTAAATTTCCAAGTAGAAAATATATGTAAATACATGTAACTAAAGTCCGGAGCTGCAACCGATCCTCTAATACGTTTTGTTTCTGTGCACGATTCGGAAGCCTGAGACCGGAAATGGAAACAAGAATAACGGACCAGGGCTTGTTTTGCAAGCAAATTACCTCGTCCGTAATTTAATTTACCCCTTAAAAAAAAAACCTGAAGAATGCCTTAAAAGGCGAAGAAAACCCTTTTATTTCGTACTTTCAAAAGTATTCGCCAAGGCTCCAGAAATATGTCATTTTTTCCTGCACAAATGGATCTTGTTATAACGAAGACTTGTCATAACTGGCGAGAAAAAGGCGAGTCATTTGTTTTTGTGAAGGTGGTTTATTAATTTTGCAAGTTTGAGAAGAAATGAATAACTCTTCCCTTGGGGGATGTGACGAAACACTACCAGTATTGTGATAAGCAGTGGTATCCCTCAAGGTGGGTAATGCCTCCCATTACCATACGGATGTCATCCTTTCCCAATAATTGGGACTCATACCGACGTAAAGGGAGTCCGTGACGTAAAACCGGAACCGACGTAATTTCACACCTGGGTGACCGACTGGCGACAGTGGTTATGTGACTCAGATTACGACTCTCATTTCTTTGTTCACAGATAGCAGCAGATGGATACTGCTTACCTTTTCTCCTTTCTTCTGCTGACTCTGCTTCAGCTGCTGTGAGGGTTATTAGCACCCAAACATTTCCACAGAGGTTTCAACATACGGTGTTTACCTTTTACTGTTTTTCGTGTTTCACAGTTTCGTTGAGCTGTTGAGGCATTGTCTAATACTAGTTTTATAATCCGTTATTTGCGTTTTATTAAGTACGTTAATTTTATATCATTTTGATCCATTCTTAGAAAAGTTAAAAATTATTTTACTATATTTTAACGTGTATTTGTGAATACATCTGTACTCGCTTATGTCTCTGTTATTTTTATTACTATTTCGAGCTTCGAATCTTTACAGTTTTCACAGGACCAGTGAAATTCGTTAGAATTTATTTCCTCTGTCTCGCACACTGGTTTCCCCAATATTGTTTCATTTTTATTTTCAGAAAGTTATTGAACTCGCTATTGTAACGTTATTGACACATTGTATATTTTCCAGCTGGTTTGTAATTCTTGAGATAAAATTCCTCATCTTCAGATATTGGTAGACTTAAATTATTGTTGAAATATTCATTGCAATTCCTCGCGCATTGGTTCAGCCAGATAAGCTGCGTTTTATAAGAGGTGTTTCTAAGGTATAGTGTAGTTTCAGAGCTTTTGGAAGACAATTTTCGATTATATGCTTCATCGAAAAAACTTTATGGGAGTTGATGTTGAATTATGATCTTATTTTACCTCGCAGAAGCTTTACTTTGTCTTGTTTTCGCCCTACTTTCTCTCTTTTTCCAATTTGTCGTTTTCCTGTATATATTTTTTTTTTATTTCAGCTTCGCAGATTTTATCGAGTTTCCAGCAGAACAGTAAATTTTATTTTCTATCTTGTCTTCTAGACTCTCACTCTTGGACATATTGACTAAAATAAATTTTGCTCTATTCTCAACGAGACGTTGTTGCTTTCTCGATATTTATATCACTTTAGTTTTGCATTGATTGTCTCCCACGGTCTCCCGGACCATCAGTCTTGATTTTGCTGTGACGGATTGTCAATTATTCCAACTTTTCAGCCGATGGAGTGAAATCTCTTGTTGTCTGCATCCTGTGGTGTTAGGCCGCTTTCACACCAAAGTGGCACGTCGCTCGTGGCATGCCACGTGGCACGCCAGTTGAAAACGAACATCATTAATTATATTAATTCACAGAAGTGGCGCAAGTCGCACATGGGACGTGTCACGCCACTTGTGTGAAAGTTTCATATATTTCCGGATGTTAATTTTCAACTGGCGTGCCATGTGGCATGCCACGTGCGACGTGCCACTTTGGTGTGAAAGAGGCTTACTTGATCTATTTATTTTACTTGCTTGAGAAGCGTTCAGTTTTTTCATCACTTGACTGTTAATATAATTAAAAATTGATGTCTTACATATTGTGATAAAGCTTTTCCTGCCTTTCTCAAGGAGCTAAGAGGAGTGATCGAAGTATGCTTGGCTTCTGGTGAAAATGTGTGCTTTGACTCGGCCACTCACCTAACAAGAAGGTTTTGACTATTGTATTTAGTAATGCCTTTTACAACTTAGCTACAAACCACTATGTTCTTCGTGGATATTTTCAGCCATTTTGCAACTTTTAGTGGTGTTTTAATTATGCTTGAGCCCTTCACAGTGATTTCAGTGCTTCCACTTTAGGGTAAAATACCCTAATTTAGGGTAATCAGAGAATGATGATGATGATGAGTGATCTACGTTGAGTATATAATCATAATAATAATAATCATCATCATCATCTTCTTCGTCTACATCTTTTCCCACTTTTCCCTAATAATAATAATAATAATAATAATAATGAATTTCATTACGTTTAGGGTACTCAATATGGCTTTAGGGAAATTTCTGCCCAGATCTAGGGTAAACTAAGCGTGTACCCTTGGAAGCAGTGAGTGAAATACTGCCGAAACGTGCGAGTTTTTGACCTCCTAATGCAAGATTCTTCGAGGTTTCTGAATCGCAATTTTAGTAGATATTATTCCTCCGGAAGTGATTTGCTTTTTTTCCTTCCACCTGTGCAAGGTTGTACCAGGCTACGCGCGAAAAGTTGATATTATTATCAAGTCACGTGTCAGTACCTTTATAAAGATTGAATAAGGCTTAAATTATAGGTTTTTGTTTAATTCTGGAATTGCATTATGTGTGAGAATAGACAGTACAGTGTTCGCGTTTGTTTTTCATGTAGCACAACTTAATTATATAATATATATATATATATATATATATATATATATATATATATATATATATATATATATATATATATATATATATATATATATATATATATATATAAAACGCAGTTAACAATGTTCAGGAAGCGTTCCGTGGTTCCTCATGTAAATATGTTAACTGTAACACCTGTAAGCTTTTGTGCTTCCTCTAAAGAAAATTTGTACCATAGGTTTACGGTTTTACGCCTTTGTACTTTTTTTTTTTTTTTTACTAAGGGAAAAAAAACTTTATTTTGTGATTGTACGTGAAGTTATTCTGGAAAGTTCATTTTTTTCCCTCTACCTTATTGACAATTTTGTATTGTTTTTGGGGGGAAAATTGGACTTCCTTATGTCTCTATTGTATTTTTTTTTATTTTTCGATTTTTTTCTTTAGTTGAGCCTTTATGAATTTCATAATGAAACTAACTGACTAGAAATGAGTAAAAATATATATATTTTTTTTATTAGCAGTAAAGAACTCATCATTATTGTAAGAAAAGGTATTCGAAAGGTCTTGAAAGGTCGAGTGAAACCGTTTCATTCTAAGTGATGAACCGATATTCGGTTGATTCTTGTGCCATTTTAGCGAATTTTATGTAGTATATACCAAGATTAATTTGATTTAAGGCATTAAATTCTCGAACGATCTAAGTATTTTACAGAATTTTCAGTTGTGAAAGAAACCTTTAATTCTAGAATGAAGTTTTAATTTAAGACCAAAGCGTCTAGATTCTAGAATCTTGATGAAATTGGAACTAAGGATGGAGCAGAATATTGGAAGCAATAATTCTTGTTTTATATGCCATCAAGGCGAGTAAAAATAATGATCATGGATGCGCAAAATTACCCGAGTTTAATTGGGATGTATATGCGTTATCGCAAGATTTTCTTTCATATATGATGCTATTTATGATGAGTCATCTCGGTGGTAATAAGTGGAGAGAGAGAGAGAGAGAGAGAGAGAGAGAGAGAGAGAGAGAGAGAGAGAGAGAGAGCAACCCTTCCTTTCTTCATCTTTTTCCCTTCGATCTTACACGGAGAGAGAGAGAGAGAGAGAGAGAGAGAGAGAGACTATAACCCTTTCATCACTCTTTCCCTTCCACACTACAGCTCACTAAGAGAGAGAGAGAGAGAGAGAGAGCCAAGCTTTTCTTTCATCACCTTTTCCCCTTCCATCCTACAGCTTATTGAGAAAGGAAAAAAAAAACCTTTCTTCAGTTTCCCTTCCACACCTAAAGAATCGCCCTCTTGCACCTTGATTCGCCTTTACATGAACCGCAGCGGTAGCCGTAAATACCTGCGGTTAGCGGTTACAGATATTACGTTGATTGATGTCCGTTGCACGTACTTGCGCGGTGTATGTGTCTCTAGCCGCGGCTTGGCGCCGTGTTTTTGTTAGGGTTGCCGCAATATCAAATAAATTTGGCATTTTGTCGCCAAACGGGCTACAGGTTTGTTTCTAATTTGATAAAAATTGCTAACGTTATTCTACCGTGTGTGAGTGTGTATTATATTAATCCATCCACAGATTTATTAATAAGCAACATTAGATGTCATTTAGAATATCTCTCTCTCTCTCTCTCTCTCTCTCTCTCTCTCTCTCTCTCTCTCTCTCTCTCCTTTAAGCCACTTTGTTTAATACCCATTAAACGTTGTTTGTATTTAGTTTTACTTCTTTATTAACACTTAAAGGAGTATCTTCACGTTTAATTGACATCCATAAATTTTATTATTTCCTCATTCAACGAGTTTTGTATCTCAGATCTGTATCTTGATTGGCTACTCATCGGAATCTATTTGACCAATCACGATCGCCTCCCGTAGAAATCTAAGTAATTATCGTGGTCTTTTAAGTTCAAGCAAGTGGTATTTAATTGTCAGTAAGTGCCAGTTAAGTTGTTCAGTATAATTTACTGGTGAGTGATAGGATATTTGTGTCGTTTTCAGTTTTACACTTAGCAGTGATGGATTTATTACTGTATTGTTTGAATGTGTATCCACGTGTGGATTGGTGTTCGATTTCGTTATGTTGCATAGTAAAATTATGTAAGTTGTTTTTACCGTATTGAAATATGTGGCTAAATGCTAATTAGTGCCAGTTAAATGTTAAAAGCAATCTCCTAATTATGTAAAGCGATCTCCTAATTAGTGTCAAATATTTTCTAGCCACCTGCCATTTTAACGGGGTTTATTATATTAATATACGTATACATATTATTGTTAGTTCGTAAAATATACATGCGAACTGTGTTCATTAAATCCTTACAAAGCTAATCGTACTGTCACTGGCTCATTATGCAAAGAAATAGTTTGTACTTCAATATTTTGTACGTTCAATGAATTATTTCTTCGTGAATCTAAGTTCGGATGCAGTCCGGATGACAAATTACTGTTATTTTAAGTTTTTGTGTATTAAACCCCATTTAAATGGGGATGGACACAGGTTTGAGCTGGGGAATTAAGGTTGGATGGCTTTCCTTAACACCCTGCTGCGGGTTCGAGTGCTGGGTTGTCATTTCCCGAGTTGAGCACTTTAACCACTGCACTACCGCGTCCTCCGGAAGCCAGGTCTGAACAATTCGGGAAAATTAGGGTACTTATACTGATAGGAAGTCAGAATAATAGGTTTTTGGATATATTATCATCTTTACACCTCCAAGTTAGGGAAAAAATATGCATGAAATTGGTAGTGAGGTTCAGTTAGGTATGTGCACTAAAAAAAAAAAAAAAAAAAAAAAATCATTAGGCATTTTGAATCTCGTAAAACCGAAAGGAACCCATGTAAAGTTAGCCCGCCCGTTGCGATACTACAGCTGAAGGTTTTTTTTTTTTTTTTAACTTAGATAGGTCTGTCCAGGACAGTTTGATGTTAAGTCTTCTTTCAGTTACGGTTCTTTTTCTATGCCTACATCTACACTGAATATTCTTGGATATTTATTACACATCTTTTATCATCCCTTCACATTTGACAAGTCATTATACTCTCCATCTCTGTTTCTCTTTACTTTATGTATTCTTCGTGCCCATGCCCGATGAGGGCTGTTTTTTATTATTTTTTTTTTTTTGCCCGTCCTAGTGTCACAATCATAAAAAGAAAAAATAACCCTGTACACTGTTATGTTAGCTAACTTGTTAAATGAATAACTTAGAGCCCCCTGGGGTTACTCTTCGTTACAAGATCCGTTTAGTTGGGTAACTTTATCTTAATCTCTTATTGTCAGTCGAATCACCCTCCCGTGACAGGCATGTTACTTGGTTGTTGGGAAGTGAGAGTGTTGTCCACCTGCAGGTTTCAAGTGGGAGTAAACTTAGCATAAACGAGTCTCTGAGATTGGTTTGCAACTTAATGAAAGTTATCAGTGCAAAAATGCAATTACTTAGTTGTCACAACTACCAACGATTGTTTTTGTTCCATCATTAATTGAAAGTGTAGCAGATGTAGTAATATCAGACATATTATGAATGACATAACAAGAGTTCTTTGTAAAATTCATGATATGTTATTGTGGTGGTGTTTTTTTTTCTTTTTTTCTAAACATGCGTCTCTCATGCTTGTATGTTTAGTTAGAACCGGGTGCATCGACACGTAAACATAGCGTGACCACACTGCTGTAAACTCTAGGGTTGTGATTCACAAACATTCTTACACGCTGAGTCTCGCTCTAAAGATCAATTTCACATTACATAACCATTTGCATTTCGTCCCTATTGAACTTGAGTTGTATGGGAATTTTTTATTTTACCACGAACGAACGCTACTCGTAATGTTTGTTCGTAAATGCGTCCAATGTGTCTGTTGGAAGCCCGTGACTCATCTCGCTTGTCCCTCACATCGCCCTCGTTGGTTCTTGGTCCCCTGTTACCCCCAATTCGGTCTCATGGACCCCATCATAACCCGCAGAAAGTTCGTCAGTATTGTGCCCTTATGTGTTTTTTTTTTTTACCCTCATGAAGTTCCACTTGCCTCGTCATTCTCGCTAATTATGAATATATTCATTTTATCATGTAATGTATTATGTATCGCTTCATAGAGCTACATTTTGGTAGTGTTACTATCTTTTTTTTTTTTTTTAAAGAACCGCACATTTTTGTGTTCCAAATGCTTTGTAGTTTCTTAACCCGTCATGATGAACTCTTGCAAAAAATTTGATAGAACTTTTATGCATGAAGCTTGATATTGTATTTATTTCTAGAGAGATTTGATTACGAAAGTAGTTTTCGCATTTAATCCTGGTTGTCTATCAGTGATTCATGTATATCGAAGACACAAGGAAACAGATTTCCAAAGTCACTCATTAAGTGCATTGTCAAGGAATTTCAATCCGTAATTGGCTAACTCTTCCTCTTTCCCAAGAGGTGTTACAGGACGATGTATTGGTTGATTTTACGTCTTGTTTTTGGTAGTTTGCTTTACTAAATGCCGTTTAAACCAAGAATATCAGCCCAACTTCCGTGTTGGGTTGGCAGCCCTGCTCCCCACTCGCGGGATCTTGAGAGAAAGAAGCCCGATGCTACGTACGTACAGGCGAGTGGGGAGCAGGGCTGCCAACTCAACACGGAGATCGCGGTAATATTCTTGGTTGGAACGAACTTTAGTCTGATTAAAATTTTATGAGGATTTAGCTAGCATATTCTAATTGGAGAATTGCATAAATTTCAGCTTATATATAAAATGCATGTTTTCACATATGTTAAGGTGTTTGTTTGATTATTATTGATGCCTTTGTAGCATGGGATTCGAGTTAAATGCAAAAAACGAAGCCACGAGTGAGGTTGGGAAGAAGCTGTAATATGAACAAGAAATATTCAGAAAGAAAGCGTCCATTCCATAGCACAACAGTTTGTTGTGAGGTTTTCTAATTCTTTTAGACCCTCAGTGGTGTAGTGGTAGCGCCTAGGCACACAATGTTTCATATATATATATATATATATATATATATATATATATATATATATATATATATATATATATATATATATATATATTTACTTATTAATGTATTGTATTTTTATTTCATGCATATCTCCCTCTTCCGTGCTTTTTCATAGCTTGACTTGTTTATACAATCTAGTTATTACATCGTATTTTCGTGTCAAAATTTTAGTTCTCATTACTAGTGTATATTTTAGAATCGGGGGGGGGGGGCTTTTCGTTCATTAATACTGGCAACAGAATCATATTATCCCTCAATTCATTTCCAGAATTGTTTATAGTTTATCGTCGCAAGTGTTAGACAACATGAAACATTAATCAATTTAGCCTCGAGGTTGTTTAACCAAGATGCATTACCTATGTAAATTGATCAGGGAATATGCGAAACCAGTCAATTTAGTCAATTCCCCAAAGCACCGTTAGAGGTTTAGACGTACCTGTATTGAACGCGTGGAGGTGTTGAAAGATGCCAAATGCATCCTCCAACACCTTAATTACATATTCCCTTTCAGAAAACTAGTGTCGAGACGGCATCCATTAGAATATTTTTGTATATTAAGTGACGCGTACGAAAGGCTCGTGAAAGTGATATTAGTTCGGGACTTTCGGATCTTGATGTTCAACTTTCGGAGCTGTGTTGGTGGGTGGAGGAGGGCTATATTATCCTTCCTTCAATGAAATTTTAGCCGGAGTGTAGAACCATAGGAAAAGATTTTAAATTATATGAATGAAAACGCATAATATGGACTGAGATTACTTGAAGGAATGCGGAGCTTACGAAGAATTGGTACTTGAAATTCTGTGGTTAGGTTAGGGTGTTATTTTAATTGAACTGTTTATATATCTTAATATTTTGTTTAGTCAGGTCTCAATTCTTCATTATGTCCAAGAATACTATGTAAATTATTAGTTGGTTAAAAATAAAAAAGGAAGATAAAAATCTGTTGGGGGAAGCTGGATTTCATTTCACACCTAAACCACAAACAAGCTGCCGCCAGGAAAACAAATTTAACAAATTTGCATAAATTGAAAACTTGTTCTAACACTTATGCCTTAACACTGGAACTTTGATATTAAAAATCTTTGTTGAATTTGGTTCATTGTCAGAAACGTCGGATCTTGTTTAAAAAAAAAAAAATAAAAAAAATAAAGGACCCCAAGGTGCTGAGATTATTCATAATTGCAAAGCAAGTCGCCTAACCTAATAATTTACGGGGTTATTTAACTATCTAGGATACTGGGGTTACATATCTTTACAAGATCTCAAATGTCGGTTCAGATTTTCTTGTGACTTACACTCTTATTTAATAGAGCAGCATATACCAGTTTGGATTTGTTAGTTGTTGCTACCTTAAACATTACACTTAAGTTATCTGGAGCATTACATGTATCACATCACTATGGAAACCGGTTTTATACATTTTTATATTGCACAGCTGAAGTCCGAGTTACTCAAGAGCGTTTGGTAGTTTTTTTTTTTTTTTATTGTTTAGCGTATGTAATCATGCTGGTACCTTAAATTTATTGGTTTCCACCATTTCCAAAATCACACAAAATTAGTTTGAGACCATTCAATATTTAAACAGTTTCTTTGAACCAATTTCTTTAGATATTCCCAATTTACTAAATTCCAATTAAAGTTGAATGTTTATATAGCTCTTTACCCAATTATTTCAGACATTGAAGGCCTACCTTATTCCAATTAAAGTATTTCTCTTCGACCAACTACTTTAGAGTGAAAACATACTAAAAATTCCAATTTAATAAAGTGTAAAAAATATGCCATTCAAGACTTTATTAATGAGATATTTCTAAAGTTTCTTAATTAGCAATAATAATAATTAACTTTGGAATCGACTAGCGATGGACATTACACAAACAGGAGTCACAACGAAATTGTTTTCACTGAGTAAAGCAAAATGTCATTTGGCTTTAAATCAAATTAGTGAGTGAGCCTCTCTCTCTCTCTCTCTCTCTCTCTCTCTCTCTCTCTCTCTCTCTCTCTCTCTCTCTCTCCTCTCTCTCTCTCCTCTCTCTCTCTCTCTCTCTCTCTCTCTCAGCGTAAGTGAATTGGAAGTCACCCTCTTTTTGCATATATCCAATTCGCAATGTTTTCTCACGGTATATTTAGAGGCATGTCTTCAGAGATCTGGAGGTCTGCACATTGATACAAATGTGTGTGTTTTCACTATGTTACATTGCCCGATGTTATCAGAAGTATTTTAATTTTTCAAGGTTTACACATGTTTATTTTAAACATTTGTATACTTATTTTGCATATTTTTGTGGCTCATAGTTTTTTGTATTTTTTTTAGAGGAAAGGGGGGGGGGTCATGATGACCTTCGCATCATGCAGATTAAAATTTATGTCAAAGGTTAAACCATGTTATTACGCATCGCAGAAGTTGCATTTTGAAGGTTATCTGTCATGATGTATGTTGTAACTTTGAATGCACACCTTTGTTACCTTCTGTCCCTGAAGGAATCCATAGGTACGGGTCCCGAACAGGAATTGTGAACCTTGTGTTTTGTATAAACGGAAGATCAACCTTTCTCTTCCAAGTCCCGTTCTAACTTTTATTTCATAACAAATTATTTTAGCATCAGTATATGCCCACCAATATTAATATAAAGTTTTTAATTCTTTCTTTGCAAACCAGATTGAACATATTTTTATTTTAAACTGGATTGTACATTGTCCTTACTTTTTAGTTCCATTTTCAACATAATTGCACATTTTTAATGGGAGACGAGGGGCGATTTTTCCTAAACCGGATCTAATGACCACAATTTCTGAGACTGAATTTTTTAAATTAATTTCTTTGTACAACAAGGTAGATATTACTTCTTTATCTTTGAGATTATATGAGTTTATTTTTTAATGATTTCTACGGCCGTAGATAATCGCGCCAATATAAATTTAATATTCACCCAACCATTGTTACTGGACACCTAAACTTGAAAGTTTCAGTATGAATCATGATACAATACAACAGGGGTTGTATTATACCACCAATCTTTTGTCTGTTTTACCATAACCAAACTAATGTTAGCTAACCAGGTTAGGTTACCTTATACTGCTATAGCGCTACAACTAATATGTGGAGATCATTGTTTTTATTGTGGAGTTTCTTACATATTTCATATTAATAGATATGAAGATGTCCAAGAAACTGATATGAATGAGTATGTTTTGTTTAGGGGGAAATGTTTATTATGCTAGCTTACCGTCCTGTAAATGTATGATGAATGTTTTCAAAAACATGAAAACAATAAATTTCTCTCTCTCTCTCTCTCTCTCTCTCTCTCTCTCTCTCTCTCTCTCTCTCTCTCTCTCTCTCTCTCTCTCTCTCTCTCTCTCTCTCTCTCTCTCTCTCTCTCTCTCTCTCTCTCTCTCTCTCTCTCTCTCTCCCCGATTTACTTTATTTTTGGTTATTCTAGACATAAGGTTGCATGTCAGACATGTAATCAAAACAGAGAATGGGAACGACAGATTTTGGGGGTTGCGTGGGGGGGTTATGGGTGTAGGGCATTCAGATAGGGAGGAATGGGAGGGATTACCTAAGTAAGGGATGAAAAGAAAGGGATTATCTGTAGTCGTGATCTTGGCTACACACGAAAACATGCCATTCAGCTTCGTGGCTGTCTCGAATGGATCGCGTATATTTGTCTGATGTACACGTGTTACTTAAGAAACACGTGTCATAAGTTTGTTAAAAACTTGCCAGTCTTGTATTTAATTCTCGTGACATAGTGTGAAAATGTCGGATGTAATTTTTTGACTCAAGAAAAAAGGGGTAATTTATGTAGGAAGTTAAATTTAAGTACATATTTTGTGATTTCTTAATATGAAAGGATATAATATGAAAGTTGTTTTCCCAGTTTTAAAGTGCTTGAAAGACGGACGCTATATGTGGTATAGAAATCCTGGAGTCCAATCATATTGAGTCGTGTGAATGTTTATAATTTTCTCTGCTATAAATATAATATAAAAACTTGTCATATAGTGTTTTAACTAAGTGACGATTTTTTTTTATCGTTAACTGTGATCGAATAAATTCGGAATAAAATGTGAGGGCCTTGTGTTTATGGCGAAAAGCAAAATATTAACTCACGATGTTAATTTATAAGCTTTAAGAGATGCATTCAATGAATATGAGTGAGTAGAATTGCATGCATATATATATATATATATATATATATATATATATATATATATATATATATATATATATATATATATATATATATATATATATATATATATAATATATATATATTATTTGGGTGCTGCGGTAGTGAAGTGGTTAGGTCACTCAACTCTGGAAGTGACAGACCGGCGATCGAGTCCAATACTGGGCATTAGATAAGTCATGCAGTCTGTTCCCCAGCTCCAACGGGTCCACCCAACTTGGGAAGTGACAAACCCGCTATCGAGACCAATACGGGCACTAGATAAGTCATCCAGTCTGTTCCCCAGCTCCAACATGTCATTATCCAGCCCCCATAATGGTTACTTGTAGTGACACAAAACGGCAAACAGACAAGGGGAGAGTATATATATATATATATATATATATATATATATATATATATATATATATATATATATATATATATATATATATATTTCTTTTACGGGTCACACATTTCTTTGTGGCAGCTTCTCCCATGATCATATGGGGTCGCTGTTACCTCCACCAGCATTTTGGGAATTGTGATAATGTTGGCTCATAATTTTTCGGCACGATTCCCTTTCTGGCGCCATCCCTCTTCATTAATCCGAGCTTGGGACCGACACGGAGTTGAGTATGCTTTTTTTTGAGTGTGACACCGGGATAGGCAGAAACTTCCCTCATCAATAAAGGCCCGGGCACGAGAAAATACCAAGACGAAGGAAAAGAATAAGGTTAAGGACAAGGCAGAGATGAGGTAATGTCACACAAAGGAAAACGACTGACAGAAAAAACAGTCAAAGTACAGTGGACCCAGAGCTAAGGAGGGCTAGGCCCCAATGGCTAGATTTACATATATTTTTCAGACTCCGTTAGTATATCCAAAGTGTAAATTGATTAGTACTAATTAACGCAAGTTTGAAAATGGAAAATTAACATCGGAATCTCATGCTATCATGAGCGCGATCATGTGAACAGGCAGTGTCCTACTCCTCTGTTAAAAAGAAAAAAAAAAGTTAGAATCGTTTTTTTGTAAAAAAAAAAAAAACCTTACACTGCTTTTTTGTAATCCCTTTGTAGTATTTTCTCAACTGATGAGTAAATTAGCTTAAATGATTATGTAAAATGAGCTATATCCTACTACTACCATTATTATTATTATTATTATTATTATTATTATTATT
This sequence comes from Halocaridina rubra, assembly GCA_037179515.1. NCBI lineage: Eukaryota > Metazoa > Arthropoda > Malacostraca > Decapoda > Atyidae > Halocaridina > Halocaridina rubra. Next base: position 71,766 of record JAXCGZ010019075.1, read on the forward strand.
ATTATTGGTATTATTGGTGTTATTGATATTATTGGTGTTAGTTATTATTATTATTATTATTATTATTATTATTATTATTATTATTATTATTTTGTTTTTGCGTGAAGCAGTCAACTCTCTTCCTTGCATTGTAACAAGTCCCGTATTTTTTTTTTTTACCCTGATATAAACGTTTTGATAGAAATTCAATACTAATCCGGGATGACGTATTCTATTAAATAGTGTTGAAAGGTCGGCCATTATACCATAGATTGGCAATTTGTTGTTAAACCGCTCGCTCGCGTAAATTAATTTTCAAGGCTCAGCTTTTGACGTATGTCGAATTATTTTTTTTTTTCTTTCGCCTCGTGTAATCCTGACCTTAGGGAACCAGTTGAAACGTAGTGGATATGATATCTAGCATATGAATAGTCTTGTTTGTTAGAATGCCATTTACAAATTTATGCTTGAAGGTCTCATATATTTCATTTTTCTTTCGGTCTTTTCCTTGTCTCATAATACAGTTATAAATCTTAGAGAGAGAGAGAGAGAGAGAGAGAGAGAGAGAGAGAGAGAGAGAGAGAGAGAGAGAGGAGTTATAAACCAGAAGTCCAAGACTTGCATGTCATTCAAATAATATACATTAAAATTTAAAATAAAACAAACAAATCCATATAAACATTTCAATATGACCTCGTAATGCTGCTGACACTATAGCTTGAATTTTAGGATGAGGTCGGATATAAAATAAATAATCTACAATAATGACTCATAGAAGGGCCAGAACCGCGTCTTACGTAATTCCTTAAATAGGTATGGTAGATAGGGGGGCATCCCATAGGAGGGAATAATTTATATGATAAAGCTTACCCTTGGGATTTAGTTGGAATATTATTCCAGATAAGGACCTCATTCGCTTTCTCAATACGAGAGCAACTTTATTCATAAAACGTTCTCTCCCTGTTTTAAGCATCTTGTTTCTAAGCGATAGACTTAAGTTAGACTTGGAAAGCACGCGCGAACACACACACACACGCACACAAACACACACACACGCAGATACACACACACACACACAAATATTGGTAGGGTGTTATGAAAGCTTGTGTAGATACAGTTGTTTCATGGACACTATTCCTAATAATATACTTACTGAGCCAGCCAAGCTGTCATGGGCAATTTCGAGGGAAGCTACTATCGTCTCATTCTTTATCCCAAACAAATTTTGCAGAACAGATGCTGTCGGAATCTCTCAGGGTATCGAACTTGGGACCTCATGGGTGGGAGTTGGGCGTTGAAGGTAGAAGGCCGAAGGAAATTGGAAGACAGAAAATAGGTGGATCAATTGTTTAAAGCAAAATGTAAGGGGGAAAGAGATTAGCAGAAGATTATTTGCACCGTCTCGTGTCAGTCAGTCCCCATTCAAATAGGGGTGGAGTGTTCAGCCAAAATTGGAAGAGACTGATTAAATAAAGCTCCCTTTTGAAAGTAGGAAGAAGCTGGACATTAAAGACTATTTTATTTTGACCATTACGTATACATTTTTTGACGAAGTTACAATTGCACTGTAAACAGTATTTTCAGATAATGATATTGCAAGTCCAGCTTTTTTTTTTTTTTTTTTTTTTTTTTTTTACCTGTGGTAGATATAAGGTCCGGCATCCTCCCCTAAGGTTTCCCGCCAGATCATGGAAATATTTGATTTCTCAACTGTTATTTATACAATGGCCCGATTTCTTAAACAGTGTAAACCTAGGATACCATATTGTTAGTTAGCTAGACACACAAATGGATTTCATAAACGCATCTGACGCGGTTCTGTGTATGGCTAGGATCTCGTACGGGATCCTAGCCATACACAGAACCGCGTCAGATGTGTTTATGTAATCCATTTGTGTGTCTAGCGTTTACATTGTTTAAGAAATGGGGCCAATGTATAAATAACAGTTGAGGAATCAAATATTCCTATGATCTGGCGGGAAACAGAACCGCGTTAGATGCGTTTATGAAATCCATTTGTGTGTCTAGCTAACTAACAATATGGTATTCTAGGTTTACGCTGTTTAAGAAATCGGGCCATTGTCTCCAAAGGGGTTCTTGGCATAACAATTTGATATATACAGCCTGGTTTTCTCCTCATTTTGCTTAAGCTATTAAAAATAATTCTTTCCTTTTTTAGATTATTACTCGGGTTAACTCAGTGCTTGTGTCTGGTAGCTAACAAGTTGTCTGTAAAGCGAAACAATTATCTGGAATTAAGTGACCTAATCACACCTGTACTACCAAATATGTGTATTTTTTTTATAGAAATATAAACTTACTTCACAAGCAGTTTTTGTCATATGTACAATCCTGCATACATAATACTGTTAAGAAAGTTGAATATCTGATGGAAAATGAGACACATTATTCCCTAACTTAAAATAATGCAATTACATTTCGAGTAAATGTCGGACATTATTTAAATAATGTAATTGGGTAATGAGATCTAATAATGTAGCTCTAACCTAATTAATTAATTTTCCCCGTCGATAAAAATTGCTTCGATAATTCACGGAATTATTCGCTTTTTTTCTCCAATAATTCTCTCTCTCTTGTGGGAGATAAGAAGAGCTGGCTTTCATTGACCACGTAATAGATAAAGAGGAATTTGGTCGAGAACTTCTGAGGCATTGCTGCTCTCCATGGACTCGTCTTTCATTCTTTCTTTTGTCATTTTCGTATAATGAGAAAAAGGAAGATATTAAGAATGTAATAAATAATGAACTTTGCCTCATGGGGTCGATGTAAAATTACTTGTGTGTGGTGGTTTTTTTTTTTTTAGAGAGCGAATATCTCTCCATATTTGATAGGAACTTGTTATAGGTGGTTTCAGTCATTTACTAATGTCTGGCATGACCATGAAACAAATTCTTTTGTCATTTTAGTGGCCTCATTTTAATTCTAAATTTTCATCTTCGCATATTATTTTTATTTAGAAACCGCATACCCTATTTGCTATTCCAAGCATACTTAGTAATACATGAATTATTTAATACTGAACCCCAAAATCATAGGTTTTTAAGATTAATGCCAAGCTTAAAGGAAAAGGTCCAGATGCTGCAGTAAAGAGCAGTTGAGACCAAAGTGCCTAAATTCTTCCACATCCGTTTAGTTGACTCTTTTTCGTTTTTTTTTTTACTTTAAACTCACCTTGATCGTGTGCATCATTGTCCTGCGATTTACACACATTCACACACATAGTTCATATCCTTTGCCAATGTTTTCATGTATCTTTTCTTGACTAGTTTAGAGTTTTACTTATTTTCAGTAAATATTTTTCCCGTTGGGTGTGGGGAGTTGCCGTGAGATGATGCAGTGAAGGTAAACCAGCTGCAGCTGTCGGGTCGCGGCAGAAAATCGTTGGCCACTTACCCTGTGGGTGACGGCAGAAATTCCTCGCCCGCTTGTCATGTCGATGACCCAAGCATTGTGGTGGATGGGTATTGTGGGAGGTATATATATCTACTGAGATGAACGATTCCAGTATATTAAATTGTGCTCTGGCTTAGCCATTTCCTTACGAAGAGATTGTGGTATTTTGTATATATTTATTTTGTCGTACATAAATTTACCTACAGGTGTGTATCTCTCTCCTTTCATCTTCACCTATAATTTCCTTATGGTATCGGATTCCTCCTAACCCTTTCCTTGACATTTCAGATATGTATATGCTATGTGGTTTTAATTTTATATTTTTCAAGACTGTTTCACGCACCTCTCTTGGGAAAATTAAACAAAGTTAAATATTACATTAGCTTGATTTAGTTTCGCGCACTATAACTTTTCCACGGAATTACTGCTTTATTATTTCCTCTTTTTCTTGAGTTTTCGAATATTATATACTAATAATTTCCAAGAACATCTTTCTTAGGGTGACATGTGTTTCAACATAGATTTATTTATTATCTCATCTTGGCTTACTGCCAAAAGCGCTTGCTCTGATTGATTTTTTTTTTCTCCCGCCACTTCCATCATTTTTATCCATTCCAGCCTTTTCCATAAAGTGAGGATTCATGGCAGTAAACATTTGGCTTGCGGCGTCTGAAATCTTCTTGTTTGGACATTCGAAGGTCATAATTCAGATGTTCTTAGCCAGGGGGACCCGGATCCGAATTTAGAATTCATAATATTTTTTTATCTACAAGAATTTTTATATTCTCCTCCTCGCATCTCACCGTAGCCATAGGTATATGACGACATAATTGCTAATATTCTTGTGAATGTTCCGGTTTTACGTCACGGACTCCCTTTTATACCAAGTGTAGGATAGTGGGTTATCTCACTTCTTGTCACCAAAGTCGTGAGATTACTAATTCATACAAGTTATAATTATGGTAGAGTGATTGGTGAAAAACATCGTCTTTATATGTATTTATTCTTAGTGTTCTACTCAGAGCTCCCATTACTACAGTTCCTGTCACGAATAATTCCAAATTCCTGCCCCCAAGGGGGAGGTTAGCCAAGCTGTGCTACAACACGTCTGCTCTTGACAAGGCCCGGTCTCTGTCTGACGCCTTATAGTTACTCAGGGCATTCTGTGGGATATTCGAGAGCGTCGTGACATCACCGCCACATTTAGGCATGTCTGAAATGCCTTGTGAAGTTATAGGCATCTTTAATATGCCTTATGACACAAGGGCTAAGACGGTTGCCTTCTTGCGAAGGATTTGTTTTGGCAGATGTAATCCTTACCCTGAGTGCATGTCCTTGCTAACCTCAGACCGTGACGGGTCGCGAACCCTCGACCTGACGCCTCAGAGTCGCAGACCCTACCGCTTGAGCCACGGCGACTACCGCTAATGTTCTTATGAATGTGTCATATTTACGCAATTGTTCTTCTGAAATCAGCTTATTGATTTGTTACGTGCCTTATTGCCTCGCAATTCGAATAATTCTCTTTCATTGTCTTTGCGGTTCACAGTTTATGATTTGGCTTCTGTGTGAATGGAAATATATATATTGTCTTATTCCAAGATGGGGTTCTCAACCTCGTCAAAGCTTGAGAATCTCGGATATACACATTTCCTACAGGAAATCTGAAGGTCTTAAAAGTCTTAGATCAAGCTGCTGTGTGGGTGGGGGTGTCAGTCTCTTATGACCGCCCATAACTCACTGCAAGGTCACTTGGCTATCATGACAACCTTACGAGGAGTATCTTTCCCTAATTAAGGCGATGGACCTTGCCTTGCAAAAGGATTTTGTTTCTATCGACATTATATATATATATATATATATATATATATATATATATATATATATATATATATATATATATATATATATATCGGTATATATATATATATATATATATATATATATATATATATATATACGGTATATATATATATATATATATATATATATATATATATATATATATATATATATATATATTTATATATATACGGTATATATATATATATATATATATATATATATATATATATATATATATATATATATATATATATATATTTATATATATACGGTATATATATATATATATATATATATATATATATATATATATATATATATATATTTATATATATACGGTATATATATATATATATATATATATATATATATATATATATATATATATATATATATATATATATATTTATATATATACGGTATATATATATATATATATATATATATATATATATATATATATATATATATATATATTTATATATATACGGTATATA
>JAXCGZ010019075.1:82500-108562 GCA_037179515.1 Halocaridina rubra
ATATATATATATATATATATATATATATATATATATATATATATATATATATATATATATATATATATATTTTTTTTTTTTTTTTTTTTTTCATGACGTAAAATCGCTGTGCATTAGAATCTTTTTTTTTTTCAAATACTTTTTTCACACAGTTGTATTTTTTTAATTGAACAACATTCTCTCATCAATAGTTATAATGATTATATTGTAGATTTGTAATATTTAAACTTATTATTGCACCTTTTGTTACGGCCTTGATTGAATATTTTATATTTCACATGGAACACCTATGAAGTTATTAAATGGTTAATGGAAACGGACGCATAACGTTTACGATTATAATCAGTAGGGAATAATTTTGAATGCCACACACACACTCACAGAGAGAGAGAGAGAGAGAGAGAGAGAATGTAGTAGGAGATATAGGGTGTTTCTCTTCCAAAGAAGGCGGAGATGATGGGCATGGCTTGAGGTGTCATGTGACCTCCACTCGGCCCATCTGTGGGTTGTACCCGAAGGGATTTAAATGATGGAATTTATACATGGCATATCACAAACTGGATTTTGTCAGGATGAGTGACCCCCAGAACCATATGTAAAGCTAAATAACCCCGAAAAGTGTTACTAGTAAATATGAAAAACCCTAGAGCACACTGGGGTTACCCTTTTTCACAAGGTCCTACAAAATAGTGTGAGAAAACACTCTTACTTCTACTAATGAACAAACAATAAGACATTAAGCATATGTTTTCACTCTTGTCTACATACGATATTTACGTGTATATATATATATATATATATATATATATATATATATATATATATATATATATATATATATATATATATATATATATATATATATATATATATATATATAAACTTAAAAAATATAATTAATAAATAAACATTTTCTTTTTCTTTACAGACGTCGAAACAAACAGCAGTATAGTGGCAGGACCCCAACACGCATTAGTCAACCAAGCAGTAATCGTGCAAGGGGTTCGGGTATCCCAGTGGTCAAAGCCACCAACCTGCCTACCCAGATACCCAGTGGCCCTGTCCACAATCATGCCCACCAGGTGAACATCGATTAGTTGTTATATTCTTATGCCATCTGTGTATATTTATCATCTCTTCTATATGATTTTTTTAGCCATTAATTTGCCACTTTGGAAGATGATGCCGAGTTTAAGTAGGTTAGTGGCTTATTGTTTGTATATGGAAGGTATTGTTTCCATATACTGAAATTATATGGCAGGTAAGTACCATTGTTTACAGCTTACTAGATTATATGACCACGTAAAGCTTACAGAATTGTTTTCACATTTGTTGAACACTTGATAAAGACTTGACTGTCGTAAGCTTAGATATATTTCAATTAGCTGCCTAAGGCAGAATTAAGGTGAGACTTTTCAGTACCAGAAATATATTATTTTCTTTAAAGAAATTTCTCTCATTGGATTGATTGAAAACTTTATATTTTGCAGCTTGAGCTGTGTCATCTGCTTTGAAATAAATTTTAATTTTATTCCATATAATATATCTGTTAATTAGCTCTCTGCATATATTACTCCCCTACTTTCGTATTATGACATTCATGTGATAAGGAGTACATTGTATACGACTACATATGTAAGTAAATTTGCAAATGTATGAATGAAGACATTCACATATGGACAGAAGGTCCACTTCTTTATTTGCTTTAAATTCAAAAACTTTGCTACATGCTGCAATAAACTGCAATAAAAATTCGCTCCATCACAAAAACTCCTATGCATTTGGTGTAATAGGAAAAGTGTAATGTTACAACTACGAACTTCAGTAAAATATTTTTATTCCGTGACAAAAAAAATCAGTGGTGATAAAGGAAAAGTGGAATGTTGGTGTCTAAAGTTACTGTGTGTATTAATATAATGAACTTTTCAATCTCATTAAACTTTTGCGAGCAAGTATACACAGTTTATTGTGCTGATAAGTAAAATACTAAATAAATTTGCAAAAATTAATTCCTATGTATATGAGCTTTCAGTGCTTGCTTAAAGTATGTATCCATGCTTAATTTTCCTCATGTATAATTATTTTTGTTTCATTACTGCTTATAGCTTCCAGCTTAGAAGATGAAATACAACGCATAGATATATAATTAACTGGCAGTACTTATAATTTATTTATTCGTTCTCTTTAGTGAGGTATCTATTTTTTCTAATTGCTTGAGCATTTTTTAAATAGTTGTTCACAATTATATGCTATTGAACAATCACTTAACCCCCCTCCAATCGACAGGGCATTTGTGGCGGGGTTTGGGGGGGAGACACCCTTCGTACATACTGCACAGAAGACACTCCTGCTATATCGCATGCCACTTCTATATCTGATCTCTCGCAGCTATCAATACCAGGAGAAGAATCGAACAAATCGCACAGCTTGCGGCCCAGTCTGAATGACTCCGGGGATAATTCCTCAGATAATGATAACTTGCTAGAGCAATGCATTCAGTCTGGCATGCCCAAGGTAATGTTATGCATGGTATGGAGGTCATTGTGTGTGCTTATTTCTTATTCATTGATTATTGCTTACTTTTTTTAATAATGGGTAAAAAGTTTGAACATCGTATTTACTTGTATTAATAATGAGTAAATTTCCTGATTTCTGATAGAATATTAAAATGTACCTTTCTAATATTACTTTGTTTCTTGCTTACAAATATTCATTATTGCTAGTACATAGTCATTTTGTTTATAATCATCTTATATATTAAGTCATGATGTAATGAAGTATCTCTGTAGTGTTGATTTTTATTTTGAAACTGATAATGACACATGTATAAGTTTGCATTGAAATAAATGTTGTTTTATTTTGAAACTTAATTGTTCTTGTAACTTATTACTGATATGCAGATGGTAACTTTTACTGGTATTGCAGGCCCGCCCTTTACCAAAGAAAGAAGTAAAACATCATGGATCAGGTCATCTCTGCAGCCACTCATCACCAGCACCAGTTCTGCCTTCTCCAAGACGGTCCCCACTCCATCATCCTGTCCCAGTGGCTAGAGTCACTCCAGCTGTCAAAGTGGGTGGCACCCGCATTTCACCCCGTCCTTCTGCCATTGATGATGGACAGGGTGACCAGGTATGCACCTGGGCAACAGAGGGAACGCCTGCAACTTTCTCAAGAACTGATTCACTGTCATCTCTCAGTTGTGAAGATGAAGCCAATAGAACCAGTCCTAGACATCAATCTCCTCAGGCACAGTCTCGCTCCCCAAGGGCTAGAACTCCCCAGTCGCCTGTTAGGAGAGGTATACGCCAACCTCCGATGCAACAGCGAGGAGAAATCACTGATGGCGACGAAGAAGTATTGAGGCACTTTGCTGTAGAAGGAACCCCTGGCGTTATATCTCGCCATTCTTCTCTTAGCTCTCTTGAAGGAGGTGATGAAGGTCACACAGTTCAGGCTACTAATGGTCCTCAGGCTGGTAGTGTTCGAAACTATGGAGTTGAAGACACACCTGTCTGCTTTTCAAGAAACTCATCCCTAAGCTCTCTCTCAGTTGATTCATATGGCGAAGAAACTACTCCTACCGAGCAAGCATTACTCCAACAGTGTATTAGCCAAGGAATGCCTAAGAGTAAATCAGATTTGGAAGGCAGACAGAGAAGACAGAGACGTGGTGGCTCTCGCATACCTGCCCCAGCATCCAGATCTCCAGCACGATTAGTACCAGGTGTTCCAATGCAGAGACTTACTTTGTGCCGAGAGCAACCTTCCTCTGCACAGTCAAAAAACGTGAATGCCATGACGGTAGCTGTAGACGAAACAGAAGCAGACGCCGTCATGCCAACTCCAGACGCAGAAAGCTCAAAGCTGCACACGGATTCCAAGCAGAACGAGAAGAATAAGCTTTCACATGTACATATCGAAGAAGATGAGGACTTTCGGGATGAGGAAGATGAAATCAGTGTGGACCATACTGAAGCAGATTCCGAAAGAACAGCCACCACTGCTGAATTGTGTGATCCTAGAAGTGAGGTTACCAGCGAAGGAAGTGGTGCTACTGTTGTTACGCTCCCAATTGAAAGTAAATTGCATGAAGGTGAGCAGGAATCTCATGGGGAAGCAGAATGTGGGGAAGGAAATGGATCATCTCCAGAAGAGAAACAGTCTTGGGTTGAACCAAGAAGATCATCAGATAAGTCTTCTCCATCAGAAGGCCGTGGTTCAGACACATCTGTCACTGCTTCTATGTCTGAGTCGGGAATATTAGCGATAGAAGCCATGAAGGTTGCCAGAGCTGTTGCAGGGGAGGCAAAGCTTCTTAGCAGTGATGAAGTTTCCCATATGTCACAAAGTATTGCTAGTGCAGCCTCTGATGCTTATATTGAAAATATAAAACCACCTTCAGCCATGGGAAGCTTAGCTTCCATGTCAAATAGCCTTACAAGCAGTGCTGAAGACAGAGGAACTAAAACAGTAAATCGCAAACTGGAATGTCGTCACACACGCCGCATGCCAGAGATGGTACGTCGTGCCCTTGGTGACCAGGAATATGGTTCAACAGAGAACATGGCTAGTATGGCCAGTTCTTGTCATTCAAATGTAGATAACATTCCACCTCCTTCAATGTTAGATGATGATATGGAAAATTCAATGATAAGTGTTGCATCAATTACTTCTGAAGTTGCTGAGCAAAGGGAGTCCCCACCATCACCACCCGTAGATCATTCTGCAATGGTTGGAGCTCAAGCCAAGAATCTTGCAGCTGTATTCCAGAGAGAGGCCCTTAATGCAGCTTCTACTGTGACCCTCACAGCTGAAGAAGCCTCGACATATCAGGAAATTACAGAGATAACTGAACATGAAGATACTGTTGGCCCAGCAAGTGATACAGAATTAGCTGCTGATGATTTACCTGCAGATATCCCAGAATTACCACAGGATGGTGTTTCTTCTCCCTTATGCAATTCAGCCCATTCATCACCTCATAGGCTTGGTACACCACGTTCTAGAAGACGCATACCTAAAGATCGATATCGTACATTTACTCGTGATGGGGAAGTCTCTGATGCAACTCCTTCTCAAGACACTGATCCCACGCTAGTTGAGGCTCTTCCTCCCTCACCTTTATTAAATCGCACACCTAAACAGCGGCGTCAGGATGACAGTGACAGGTTTAGAACTCGGACTATATCTATATCAGACGGTAGTTGTCATGATAGTATCCCTAGTATACCATTGGATTCCGAAGAAGCTCTCCCATCAGATAGAGATAAGATCAGTCCCAGAAGATCACCTAAAGATCGTCGTTTACAGGACCCTGACCGTTTCCAGACACATGTTATCAGTGAAGCCTCTGTTGCTGCAGTAGAAGAGGCATCAGCTATAAAAGTAGATCCTGAAACTTATTCAATACAACCAAAACTTCAGGGAAGGCAGTCTTTCAGACAAAGACGCCAAGAAGATAGAGAGAGATATCAGACTAGGACTATTGATGTTCCACTTGCTAACATTAGAGCAGAACCTAAAGAAGGCACAGAGACAGGAGATGATGGAGGTATAGTTGACTTTCAAGACAGCAATGAAATGCTGGACTTAACTGCAGAGCAATTGGAAGCATTACAGCAAGATGCCAATATTGTAATTTGCACCCTCAATGAAACTAGGGAGGCCATGACTAGTGAATCATCAGATCTGTTAAGCGAAGAAAATATTCTAGATATTGAGACTTTGAGTTTGATTTCAAATGAAGACGAGTCTGAAATGAAAAATTTTCTCCAGGAGTTTGATGAAGACCCTCCTGACAAAGATGAGCAAGACATTGAACCAGAAAGAGTGCAAGTTTTGCGACGTCCTCGGATAGTTAAACCTGGTGAAGAGTCTTTCAGACCACAGGAGGAGGATGAAGGCCAAGGCAAGAGTATTAGAGGCAGAAGGAAAGGTCTTTATCCAGGTGCACGCAAATACAATGTTACAGCTGTGAAACCAATTCAAGCAGTTGCACCCCCAATCAGAAATATTTCTGCAAGACCTGTCTCTGGGGCAAGGCCCACATCTGCTTCTCCAGTTAAGCCATCCTCTCCAAAGTTGCCACGTGCTACCAGAGCGTCGGCGTTACGTCAGACTTCTAACCTTCAGAAAGGAGGAAGCAGTGGTGAAGACAGCCCAACTGGTAGAGCAACAGGGTCATCTGCTAGTAGTGCTGGCTCAAGTCCTCGTCTAGGACCTGGGGCCCGTACAACTACAGCCAGACCAACTAGATCAAAGTCACTCGCGAGACCCACTCCTGAATCTCCAAAACCATTGAGGAGACAAAATACATTCACAAAAGATGACAGTGATACCCCACCTAGTCCAGAACGTAATGTTTCAGTAGATACAAAAAAGACTATTGCACCAGTAAGGGCTCTTTCTAAGCCGAGATTAAGAAGAGATATTGTCCAGCCTAGTCCTGCAGCAGCATTACCAACTTCTGGAATTCGATCTGGTTTACCCAAAAGTGGTAGTCAGGATTTGAGTCCACTTAAAGGACGTCCACCACAAGGCAAATCGGCTAGTTTAACTCGTGATGCCCGTCCTCCAACATCTGGCGACATAGCAGAATGGCGTGATCAGCCTAAGAAGACAACCGTTAAAAAGGAAGTGACAAGTCGTATAGCCAACTTGTGGAAAAAAGTAGAAAGAGCACAGAACAAACCAAAGCAAAATGATTCTCGTGTCTGGATATCACGGCCTAAGTCAGCAGCAGCCAAAGAGACTCCACCTAAACCTTTAGTGCGTAGTTCCACCTTCGAAAAATTGCCTAATAATGGAGGAGTTGATGTTAATAAGGGTCGAACTCGATTAGGTTTAAAATTAGCAAAATTGCGCGGAAGAGATACACGCTCCTCACCTCCCTCGGAAGCAACTACCCCTGTTGATCCCCGTCCCCATTGCTTGGTCAGCCCAACTAGAATGAGAACACCCGAAGTAGTGAATCGTCCCTCAGAAGCCGTACAGCTGCGACAGCGACCTGCTACCCATCCTCCTGGCACTCACATAGGTCAAGGAGATGAAGACAGCGAAACCAAAGCAAAAAGATTGTCTAGATTAGGCTCTTTTATTGTAGTTGAGGAGGATGGACGTGTCAGATCTCCTCCGCAGTCAGCCATTGTCCCTCCTTTCAATTACCAAGCACCTGTTGTGGCTAAAGTACGATCTGGAGTTGCAACTCGCATACCTCAGCCTTCCAAGCCATTACTCTCAAATACTCCTTGTCGTGATGATAATGGCAATGCCCCAGACACCACAGCTATAAATGAAACATGGCGACCCTGACCCAGTCCCGAGAACCAATTGCATTGTTCCCAGAACCCTGATATATCCATGGAACATGATGGCAATGGGCATATGATTTATTGGGCAATAGAGTCCCTGTGATTAATAATTGTTTAATCATGAACCTCAAAACCATATACATATATATATATAAAAATGTAGGAAGGAACTCTCTTAGGTAGTAACTGGTGCCTAGTGGTGTACAGGATATTGTACCAGTACTGCCTTGAATCGTTCATAAGGTGTCTTTGGTGAGCTTTAGGTTTCACCCATTATGCCACCTCTATAGCCAAGGCTATGAGCTGTTCAATTCTGTATATATTCTTTTTAGTGATATTTCTACATTAAGGATAATTATATATATAGGTGATTTATTTTTACTCCCCCTTTAGTGCATTTTATCGTGCATTTGAAGTTTCTGTACTTCTTGCGTCACTGAATGCTTTTTCTTTTGTCAATTTCATTTTCAGAACAGCTCACAGTCGAAAAATGCTTCGTTTAATTTATTATTGCTCTGTGTGAGCATGAAAGGAGAAAGGCTCATAGCTGGTAACTAGCGAGAGCTTCTAATTTGAAGAAAGCCCCCCACCCACCCCCATTATCCATCACTGTGTTAAGCTTTTTTTTATTATTATTATTATTATTATTATTATTGCCATGTAATATTCAGGTGTTAATATTTAATTACATTTCTCGATTTGTTGATACTATTCATGAGGTAAAGTGTTCAATATTTTGCCAAAAAGGTAAAGAAAATTGGATTATTTGCAATTTTGTGTAGACTAATTGTCAGTGCAAATTCAGTTTCATCTTCAAAACCAACTACTCAGAAATTGTGTGATGGCTCGTCTGGGATAGCTTTATTATTGTTAAATTGCATTTATATTTACCTTTTTTCAGTGTTTTATGTTAATAAATTATTTATTGTGTACCATGATAGTTCATGCATTTTTCAGCCTAAATTTACATTTCTTCTTGTCTTGACTCTCATAGGAACCCCATTCTTTGTGTAAAATGAATAGGATTTTATGTGAAGCAGTGTAATTCCTTACAAGATTTTGCAAGTGCTGTTACGCTTTACAGGATGCTGTAATGTACTTAACATGCACAAGCAAAACTACACTTCTCCCCAGATTTTAATATCTTACTTCTATTTGGTTTGCTTCAATACTGGTGTATATTAGAGATCATCTATTTCATTGTTATTGTTGCTCATGTATTATATTCCAATGGAAGTTTTGAAAAAAAATTTCCATTGCGTCATGTAGACATGCATTCCTATCATCTTTAAATCTTTTCAGCAATATTGATAATTTGTTAAATTCAGTATACTTAATCTACAGTGGTAAGCACTTGGTTTAATATAAAATTAAGAATTTGTCAATTATTAATATATCTGGGGAGGTCACTGTTTATACCACCATGCCAGGGTCATCTAGAGACTGTTCTCCAGATCTGACTTCTGCAAAAGTGGTGTAAGAAGTGGGTTCTTATGTATTGAATCAGAATACTATAGCAGGGTTTCCATTTAAAGTTGTTAATGTGTAAAATTTGCTACAAGAAGGTGCATTGTGGGCACTAAATGATTGTAACCTCTATTGGTAGCAGTGTAAGAATTTTAAATCCTTTACGACATCTAAGCATTTTGGGAAACTGTACTGGTGTGATATATATATATATATATATATATATATATATATATATATATATATATATATATATATATATATATATATATATATATATATATATATATATATATATATATATATATATATATATATATATATATATATATATATATATATATATATATATATATATATATATATATATATATATATATATATATATATATATATATATATATATATATATATATATATATATATATATATATATATATATATATATATATATATATATATATATATATATATATATATATATATATATATATATATATATATATATATATATATATATATATATATATATATATATATATATATATATATATATATATATATATATATATATATATATATATATATATATATATATATATATATATATATATATATATATATATATATATATATATATATATATATATATATATATATATATATATATATATATATATATATATATATATATATATATATATATATATATATATATATATATATATATATATATATATATATATATATATTACGTGTTTTTTATATGAAGACAAAGTGCTTCAAAGCCTGAACTATTCTTCAGAGCTTCATAGGGGTACATTAACATTTTAAGATAGTAGGCTATCATTTTGAAGTTTATAACTTGCTGTCAAATCTAGTGTGTGTTCAGTTCCGTCACAGCAATTTTTCCGGGTAAATAGTCAAGAGAAAAATATGAAAGCATTTACATTTTGCGGAACTAAAGTGAATACGGTTAATGTTATTTGTTCTGTGTTCTTGGGTTTTCATGTGTTCCTTTTTAAAACCCTTTTGCAGTGGTACCTAACCAAATTGTTTATATGTGCAATTTGGAAATAACAGTAAGGTAAGTGTGAGAGTTTGCAAAAGTATTGATAATTATTTCCAGCATTCTCTTAGAGCTGAAGAAAATAGAATTTTCTGTACAATAACAAGCTAGCCAGATTTTTCAGAGCTATCCAAACTGTGTATCTTCATTTACTTCCATGACTTTTCAATTAGATCTTTTGTACTAACACCTCACAGTGTTCTTTAAAACTAGCATGCAATTTTTGCAAATGTATTATTAAATGGTAATGGTGGTGGTATATTGGTGGTGAGGGGTATCTTCTAGAGGTAGTGGTTTGGGTGCTGGATACAATGAAATGTTATCATCATCTTTTCTCTGTATACACTATCCAATGCTTCCTCTTAAAATTTACTAGTATTAACATTAAAATACTTGTATGTAAAAATCTTTTTTTTCATTACCTTGCACTTCTTAACTGAAATTTGTGGTGGAGGATATCACACTTGCTTACATGTTCGTATGGGTAATTGGAATTGGTGTAGGGGCAGTAGGGTATGACAATGCAGCTTCTGTTTTCTTGGGTGTGTTGTAGAATTAAATGAACTGGGATGGACGTATGGGACTGGGAAACCCCCCTCTTCCTATTTTTCTCCAACTATAGTACTAGAAATTGGGTCTCTAAAGTTTGTGGATATGTACCTACGTATACATACACTATGGTTGCAATCCCTCTTGTAAGAGAGCGGCCGAGTTAAAGCACACATTCAACTCAATAATTTCTCTACAATCCTTGGGGATAGAGGGTGGCCACATTTCCCCCCTACCACATTGCTCGTGTCATCTGCAGGGCAAGTGAGCAATGATTTGCCTTGCGACCCAACATTCATAGCTGGTTTACCCCCACCGCTTCATCTCAAAGCAACCCACCCATCCCAGTTTACAGTCACTCCTACACACACTAATCTGCTCCAATTACATACTACATTTACCCAGTGTTCTTCCCACACCCTCCATCCATCTCGTTCAAGGTGTTCCACTCGGCATTACTCCACTTCTGCTTTCTACACCTATTGGTAGTAATTTTTCATTCATTTTTTCCCTTTGTCCAAGCCACAACAGCACAACTGATCAGCCTATTCGACAGCTTTCTTTCAACACTCGTTGTTGCTACAGGATAGAATGAGGCTGCAGAAAAGAAGTGATTATGCTAAGACAAGTAAGGACGACTTTGGGGGTTCATAGGCTTGGAAAACATGTATGACAGGGTTGATAAGAGAATGTGTTGCGAACATCCGGAATAGTAGGGATGTTTGATAAAGCAGGCAAAGAGCATTTACACGAGTTAGTGTGCGTACTAGAGTCTAGAATGGTGGTGAGTTTTTGAAGTGAATGGTTGCCATGGTTAATCAAAGTACATAGTGATAGTGCTGTGGGCAGTAATTATACTCGTGCTAGGCAGAGGTATGATTAGTGGGTGAAAACATCAGAATAGGGGAAGTGAATCAACTGCTAATTGCATATGACAATGTACTAGTGACTGGTTATGAGGGGAGCTGAAACAGTACTAGCCGAGTTCACATTGGTTAGAGAAGGAAGTTGCTAACGAATGAGGGTAAAGGTAAAGTTCTGAGACTAGGAATATCGATGGTGGCAGACTGAATGTGGTTACAAATAGCAGTAAATAAACTGGATGTGGAGAGGAGTTCGTGTTGGAAGTGAGTAAATTGCAAAGTGGGAGGAAGTGTAGTGAGAAATGGGCATCTATGTATAACTACAAATGAAAGGTTAACTGAATGTTATTGGGCCTTTAGCAGTGTATAAACCAGACTAGTAATATTGGATAAAAGGAACAGATGTAATGGAGACATGGTTTTTGAGAAGAATGATGGTGTGCTAAAAATAATAGTGAAATATGTCTTAAGAAGTCTGATAAATGGTAATGGAAGAAAGCTGTCTCATAACTTAGACCAGAGTACTGAAAACAGAAATTAATTAGTAGGGTAAGGCCGAGTGGAACATTTAAAACAAGACAGATGGAAGACGTGGAAACAAACTTGGGTGCACGTGGTATATAAGTGTGACCGAGTGCTGTAATCTGGAATGGATGAGAGGAGGGTAGCCTGAAAGAAGAAATGAAGGGGAACACCCAAGTATGGATATTGGGGCTCCACAACTGATGAGCTGTGACCAACTTACAGTGCTGAGTGGGGAGAATTGTGGTAACCCCTCATTCTCAAGGTGCAAAAAATGAGGGGGATATTGCAACTGGGTGATTTGAAAAGCCCCCTTAAGGAAACACATCCATTGTAGATGTATATGTATATTCTTCAGCTATAACCTAAAACCTTGAACTTACTGTTATTTCTGAGAATTTTAACGGGTGAAAGAACGTTAAGGCAAAATTACACATTTTTTAAATTCTATAGAAAAGTATTCCCTAACATCCAAGAAAAGTGGGAGCCAGTAATAGATGCTAACTAACCATTTTAATTCTCTGTATGTAGACCAGGAATAGCAGAGTGTTGTTGGTCTACCTTCCCATGCTGAACAAAAGAGGCGGAGGATAATGAAATTTGAAGAGAAGCCGCAAAAGCATTCAAACTGCTGCAACTAACCCCTACCCCTCACAGGGCACAAGAACGTTTGAGAGGCTTTGTTCACCCAGGCGATTGCTTCACCTCTTCTTCCACACCGAGTAATGTTTCTCTAGTGGAGATGTTGAGAGCTATCCAGGAACCAACTAAAATCACATAAGTAAAACTTAGTCCACATCCATTACTGAGCTGGCACACACCAAAGGTCCTGTTATCTGTAACTTATACAGAAAGTGGATCCCTTTCGCCTGGACAAAACTTGCTATAAATAAAACTTACACTTTGACCTGTTCACAGTACTCCTATCCCTACTTCAAACCATCTCTTATTCCTTCCACATCTCATCCCTTCAATCTACCCACCCTTCGCAAACCTTTTCCATCACTACAGCCTTCTACTACTTCTCTCCCACCTACACATCCACTAAATCTTTTCCTTATCCCTTGGAAACTGCACCAAAGACAAACCTCTCATGCAACAACAACATTCTACAAATTAACATGGCATAAATTACCAGAAAACAAACTCGCACATTTTTTCAAACAATACAACATAAGCATTGCCATCTTACTGGAAACAATACTACACAGAACACAAAAAACAACTACATTTTATAACTGCAAAACCATTAGACAAGACTACATTGGCAGCAGCAGTGACAGACTCATTTCGTGGTACACGGATTTTTTAACTTTTTTGACATCAGTGCACACACAAAGACCCTCTTCCCCCAAATGACACTAGCAAACAAATACAACCATTCAAAATATCCACTGGCAACACATCAGATTAATATCACAAACACATCATCCTCAAATATCCCCCACAATAACTAACAACTACTCTCACACTTACAGCATGTGACCAATATGCCAAACATCATCCTGGGTGTTGACTTAAACATCAAGATGCCAGCCTGTGTTGACAACTTTATCAGGGATAGAGGGGTGGTAGTACAACACCAAACAGATAATCTTTCTATCCTAAATTATACTCCACACCGCACTCATTTTCCACCAAGTCCAATTCCTACCACCATAGCCAAACATCACCTTTTGATCACCAAAACCAAGGGTTCCGATCACCTTCCCAATATCACCACCAAAACTGAGAATCACCCCAGCAAACCACATATACACATGCACCAGTTACAAAATAGCTAACAGGAAAGTTTACACTAATTAAATAAGAATTTTCAAACTAAATATAACTAACAATACAAACAAACGATGCTGTATGCATTTTTAACACAGCACAAAACGCAGACAAATAACACCTCTAAGAGGTAACGGAAAAAGATGCAACCCCATTTTCAAACTAGAAATTTAAGACCTAAACGTGATAAAACGTACCCCAACACCCCATTCTCAAGAAAATTCATACCCAAATTATCAATTCTCAAATCGACAAAATATTAAATAAAAACGACAAAAGTGTAAATTGAAATAATTACCAGAAAACACTGAACATCCAAAAACAAACTACAAAACACTAAGCAGCATTACACATTCCCACAGAAACAACAAAATCACATGGTGCCATCACAACAATAGTCAGCATACCCTTAAACAACAGGCAGATACACTCATCAGTCATTTATCTCACGTCAGTCATCTTCGCTCAAATGTAACAACAGACGAGTCATGAGATGTAAGAGACCGTTTTCTATGGACTTAGTCTAGGAACCTTTCACCAATTGTCAGAGGAAGCAAATTATCAAAAATCTCCAGTATTTATCTGCTTATGTCACTAACATCTGGGAACAACACAATACCTAACATCTGGGAGCATGGAATATTAATAGTCCCTAACCCACACCTCTTCAAATTGTTCCATTACACTACTATGCACCCCCTGCAAAGCTACGGAATGACCAATACTGCAACAAATCGCACGTCACATTCGCTTAGCCCCGCTAAAGCGCAGTTGCAGACCATTACTCCACAAACGGCATTCTTACAGACTTGACACTGAATTTTCAACAGCATCACTTCAGCTAAGCCAGCATATACAGTACAACACTTTTTGTCACTCCAAACATATGGAGAGCCTTTGACGCCATTACTTGCCAAAAATATTACAAAATCTTCAACAAACATTCACAATACTACAAAGAGATTGCTATCCAACTACCTTACAGGCAGATGAGCACACATATTTACTTGGAACTGCTACAGTACCTTGGTCATAGCTTGTCTTTGAAGCCCATACTGGCATTAGGAATGGCATCCAACCATAATTCCTAAGCTAGAACGTGTATGTCCACCCCTATTCAAATGGGTATTAATGATGACAAAACGACAATGATACCTCGACCTAGAAATCTTAAATAATTTACGTTATATGAGAGCAATGCAGCTTGTAAATGGGCTATTTTTATTGACAGACAGATATAGCTAATTATTATTAACTCGCAAGACCATTCTAACCCAAAAATGGCACATGATTAAATAAAGCCTAACATGATTATATAAAACGTTTATGACCACCTTGATATCAGAGTAATGCTTAGGGAAAACCAAAAATTAAACTGCAATTCTAGGGGCCCTACTTAAAAAGGGACCTTAAAATGCCACAGTGTCGTTCCTAAATACCATATATAACCATAAAAAAAAAAAGATAACAGCAAGAGGGGTGATTGTCAGCTTGTAGTGCATAAAAAAATATACAGTATTGCACAAGTAATTTTTTTCACAAACATGACAGGTAGGAGGAAAATGCCATCATAAGCAAGAATCTAATGCCAAAGCTTTATACAGCATGAAAAATAATATTCGAGCATTAAAATGAATTTCATAATTCATCAAAATGACATGTGAACCAACCGATAAAATGTGCACACATCCAAAATCATCCAAACAGGTCAGAACACCAGTTTCTTCATGATTAGAAATGTGGTGAGTTTGCAGAACAAAGCCTGAAGTGGAATAGGCAGCCACTTAGGCAGAGTGTAGTAAAAAGTCTGGGTGAAAAGGATGCGGCAACAACCATTTTTGGACGTCCTGTGAAATCTTAACTGGAGTGTACGGACTTGGGCAATGGTGGTAGTCTTGATGGAATTATAGACAGGTTAACAGTTAACAAGATATGCCCTTCTTTATGATGGGTATATGTGGGTATGCCTAATAATAAAGGTGCTGCTGGTGTACTACCTAATTAAAATGCAGAGGTCTCCAACATGTTAAGCTCTAAATCCTTGTTAACTGCAGAGTGGTAAGGACACAGCCTTCAAAGGAAGATTAGCATAGAAGCTTCTGAATAACCTCTTAATCCTTACCTCTCTCCTTCCCCTGCAGAGGGACATTTTGAAGTTCAAAGAACCACAACTAGTTTCCACTCTCAGGTAAGCTTTTCAGCCTGTCAGTGGGATCAATCCGACAAATGATCCTGGCGAAAGTGTGGTTGGGGAATTAAGCTGGGATGCCGAATTCCTATCGTCCCACATGGGTCTTGATCGCGGGTCTACCAACTCTGAAGATGAGCATGCTAAACACAACTAAGGGAAGAAACTTGAGGATGGCATAAATATGGTTGAAAATCCTAGATAAGATACATAGCTCCAATCTTGGTACTATTAAATCTCTAAAGATTTTACTGTCTTGTGCAACACTAACCTAATGCTGGTTATAACACTTCCACTGTCTGTCTTTCTGTCTATGATTAGTTGCAAGTTTTATCTTTCTTTCTCCCTATAATAAACTGCAAGTTTCATCTAATGTTTATACAGTATATCTTATTCTAGATGTCATGATTGGGATCAGAGTAGCGGGGTCGAAAAAATACTATACTTAGGAGGTGACAAATATGCGATTGAACCCATCACAGCACGCTCGGAAGGGCATTCTGCCATAGTTCCCAAGCTCCAATCTGTGTCCACCCCAATAATGGGAATTACTAGTGACATAAAATGGAAAACAACATTTCTAAGTATCAGTATAATCCAGCAAGTGATCACTACTATGACGTCAATTTAACACAGGCAGAGCAGAAGGAAATGACTGGATTTTAATATCAGCAAAATAAAGAACAGATGAACCGGGTGGATTATCAAAGGCACAGAAAAAATTTTAACATTACATTTATATTAAGTCAAGTCTTTCATAAGGTCAATAAACCTATAAAGAACAGTGTGCACTCATTTAGAACTACTAAACCATCATGAGGGGAAAGGTCAACAAAACAATATAGGTTCACTTTACAGTAACATGAAGCCAGGCAAAGACAGGGATTATTAAATGAAATAACTTACATTCTAAGATGTGCTTGAGTAGCCAGTATGGCGATATCCAGTTTGAAGAAAACTAAGCCAGTCACATGTGATAATGCTAAGTTCCCTGAAACTGCAATAACGAGGTGCAACAGACGACAGACCGTATGAGTTTTAAGCACAGATAACTCCAAGAAGATATTGGTCGAAAAAACAGTAAAATTCAATGCTAAGATAGCAGACATACCTAAATTAAATGGACAGTGAGACCAGTGTTGGAAAGTAAATAACCACTTCAATGGTAGATTTCGTGTGCTAATAGCTACATAAGTAGACCCAAGGCCTGTAAAAAGGTGAAAAAAGGCCTTGTATTCCAAAATTACCTCACTGACATTATCCAATGTATAGAAATTACCAAATATAATATGCAAAACGCCAGTATACAATTAAAATGGGTATTTCTGGCAATGAAAAATAATACATTTTTATCAATGGACACTATAAATGCCAGGTGGCATGGAGGAAGTACCGACTTTTGCCTTTCAGTAATAAAACTACGACAACAACTACATTCCTATGAACAAAAGTTGCCAAGAAACTGATGGATAAGTCTTGAAATAATGATTATAAAGTAAAAAGGCTTTGATTTCAACTCGTAAATCAACACTGAATAGAATGAAAAAAAAATTGGGTTAGTTTTACAACAGCCTACTAGAAAGGTGAACAAAGGGAAAAAATAAAAGGGGGTCTGACAGTACCACCCTCTTTGGATTAATTACTTTTTTTTGCCACAAAAAAAAAACTTACGGGAAATGTAAAGATGGGCTGGTTATGTTTGTCAGCCTCATTGGGGTATGGCATATATACAGGGGAAACTAAGTCATTGTGTATATCTATCTTTCCATCTCATTTTTTCTACAACAAAATATGCAGTGATGTTCTAATCAAGCTCGTTATGAGAACATCTGCGAAGGCAGACATCTGGTAAGACATGGGAAAGATATACACCAAAGGTGAATATCAACACTTAAAAGTATTTTTTAATAGTTTGTGTTGCTAGTAATACCCATTATGGAGGTGGGCACAGACAGACTGGAGCTTGCGAATTAAGCCTGGATGTCCTTAACACCCCACATTGGGCTCAAACTAGGGTGTGTCACTTTCTAAGTTGAGTATTCTAACCATTAAGTGTAACAGTGCCCATCAAGATTTAACTGATTAAGGAGGAGATATTCTAGGAATGTTCTAGGAGTACTTTAGTTCTAAGTGATATTAAGATGGATCACACAGACTGGATAAAGAGATCCTGAGGATTAAGTCCAAAACGGGACTGTATAGCTTTTGATGAACTTCTACACCCCTTAGGAGCAAATAAGCAAATCAGAACTAGAAATACACAGCACTATCCTAAAAATGCATGAACAAGAGGTACAATAGAGTTTACATATCACTTTGCCTGAAGACCACTTTATCAATAATTTACATATAATACTATAAATTTGCTAAGCAAGTCAATATGGGTGAATTATATACCTGGAAAAAAATAAATATATCCAAGTTTTATAGTCCCAATGAAAAAAAGAGCCCTCACATGCTTTTAATGGTAGTGAGCTGATAGTATACTATTCACAGCAAGACACACACAACTTATGTGATATGCTACATTTACATACATATACAATGGTCGCAGTCCCCTTTGTAAGGGGGATGGCCAAATCAAAGCACACTTTCACCAAAAGCTATTATACCTTAGAGCACTTTTTTTTTTAGCACCTTAGAGATAAATGGCTGCCACTTTTCCCCCTTACCACCCTACCTGGGTAACCCATAGGGTAAAAAGAGTAAGGCTCTTCTGATGTGCTTCATAACAAATAAAAGATAAATGTGGAGTTAATTTTCGAATTAAAATAAAATCAATGATGCGAATTATATCTTTGTACTGCTTGACATAATAGTATAAAAACACAACAAGCTTACCAGAATATGATCTCATTGAAGAAAATCCACACGAAATTGCATATGGTAAGTACTTCCATTAATTAATTTAACGGTAATGACTTCAACTTCATACTGTTCCATGGAAATTAATAATTAATAATAATTTTAGCAAAACAAGTTCACAGTCCTATCACATAGATGTAGGAATATTAATCAACACTTTGAAAGGCATGGCGGGAAACAACAAGTGCTCAAAATTTGCACCCTCCTCCTGGTCTATCAGGAGCTTTTATACAGATCCTGCTGAGGACTGGTGGAGAATGAAAATTTTGAGTAATTATCGTTTCCTTTATGCCTTTCAGTGTGTGGATTAATCTTCGTATTATAGTATTTGCGATTACCTGATTGTGATTACGGGAAAGAGCCCAAAGCTCGTATCTTCCCGTCTCCTCATCGGTTCCATTTTATACTTAGTCATACTTATCATACCTGTCCTTAAAACTATGGATTGAGATAGCATTAACTACCTCCTCGCTTAGCCAATTCCAATTATCAACTACTCTTACACTGAAAAAGTATTTCCTTACATCCTGCAAAGAAGTTTTCTTACGAAGCTTCAAACTATGACCTCTAGTTCTAGAGCCAGCCATATCAAAATATCGATCCCTATCCACTCTATCATAACCATGAAGGAATTTAAAGACTGTCACCATATCCCCCCTTACTCTTCTAGCTTCGAGTGATGGTAAGTCTAATTCCCTCAGCCTCTCATCATAACTGAGATTGCGTATTTCTGGCACCAGTTTCGTGGCATGTCTTTGAACTTTTTCAAGCTTAGCTATGTGCTTTTTCAAGTGCGGATTCCAAAAGGGGGCTGCATATTCGAGTTTTGGCCTCACATAGGTTACATAAATATTTCTGAACATTTCCTTGTCCATGTGCCTGAAGGCTACCCTTACATTTGATAAGAATGCATATGCTGCCCTTACTATGCCATTTATATGTATTTCTGGAGACAAATTTGCCAGTATGTTGTTTACTCCTAGATCTCTCTCATTTTCTGTCTCTTGAAGTTGTACTCCAGCCACCGAGTAGTCAAGCTTGGGCCTTCTTGCACTTGTACCCATTCTCATTACCTTACATTTTGAAGTATTGAATTTCATTAGCCACTTTTCTGACCACTCATGCAGATTATTTAGATCCTCCTGAAGTTCTCTACCATTGTTCTCGTTTTTTACTTTCTTCACAATCTTTGCATCATCTGCAAACATATTCATGAATGAATTTACACACACTGGTAGGTCATTTACATATACAAGGAACAAAAGTGGCCCTAAAACTGAACTCTGTGGAACTCCACTACTAACTCTTCTCCATTCAGACACTGAGTGTCTTACTCTAACCCTCTGTTCCCTTCCTTCTAAGTAAGTTTTTATCCATTCCAAAACATTTCCACCTATTCTAGCCATTGATTGCAGCTTCCTAATAAGTCTCCTATGTGGAACAGTGTCAAACGCTTTCTGGAAGTCTAGGAATATGCAATCTGCCCAGCCCTCTCTTTCCTGTAGGATTTGGCTTACCTCATCACAAAATTCTAATAAGTTTGTTACTGTTGATCTACCTTCTCTGAAGCCATGTTGCCTCACTGACAAAAAGTTGAAGGATTCCAAGTGAAGAGAGATATGTTTCCTTAGTAGTTTCTCCATAACTTTGCAAACTATGCTGGTCAAGGAAACTGTGTCACGAAGATTCCGTATTAATACAGCTGCAGGTCTAAAGAAACACAGATATTGGTGTAATTTATTGTTGACAGTATTGTATGTACATCTGTTATAAATTTCTACACACTATTTACATTCATAAAAAATATTGATATAATCCTCATTGGTATTTTGAAATTATACACATTTGTACCAAGATGCAATATACATTATAGGGAACTGAAGATACTCAAAAGTAAAAAAGTAAAATAGGACGGTACTGTATCTTTACAAAATATATCTTTTGATCAACGGAAGCTGTTTACGATATAGTGACTGGAAGATATTTCATAGTATAGAGTACAGAGCAGTACATAAAAAAAACTAAAAAAAAAAAAAAAAAAAAGATAAAAAGCTAAAATACAGAAATATTGACATTTTGCCTCTCAAAGATGTGGCGACCCCTGATTGGAGAAGCCAAAAGAAAGTACAGTATATGAGATGCCAAAATGTATAGAAAGAACTTCCTGTAGAAAGAAAAAAGTAGCAACACGAATGCACAAATACTCTTGAAATATCACTACAGTCTTACACAGCCACAGAAGTTCTTAATGAGCTCTGTTGATAACTTTCACTGTGAATTTTATTTAGTCTCCAAATCTAAAAAAAAAATATATTACCTAAAACAAGCTGAGCTATTGTATAAATATATAAATAGTTTAAGAGAAGCAAAGATAATATTTCTGTCTGAATATGAAGAAGTTTATCATTACTGACATAAATAAAACGAAGAGTCAATAATTATATATACCGTAAAGAGGTCATATCAGGTAAATATAATACTGATTTAATACTGGATGATATGATAATGGTAATGATATACAAATGAAAATCAAGTCATAATAAAATCTTATTTGGAACGTAAAGTAAACTGATAAGTAGTAGTTAATGAGCTATTGTAAATGAAATATATGAACTATATGAACAGAAAATTCTCTCAGTGTAAAAACCAATGAACTTAGTAATTGCAAAGCAATTATTACATGTTAACAAGAGGTCATAAATTCATGATATATATTAAAGCCTTTAAAACAGATAAAATCAAAATTTTTCTTCAAGAGGACAAAGAGATGTGGTGCCTTGTAGTGAGCTCCTTTGTAAAGTTGTAAATGCCAAAATAATGTACTTGTGTGTGTTCAAGAAACAGTTGGATACAAATTATGGACTATAGGAGTTCTGTATATGATGATTGATATGATATATGCCAATTTGTCTCGATCAAACTTATATTTATATGTATAATTAAGATTCAGCAGGAAAATCCATCAATTGGCGTGCGACCCGAAGAGGATAACTTTTTTTTGTGGCAGGAAATAGATTTTGACTCTGCATTAGCTGTCTCAAGAGTAATTAATTCCTATTAAGCAATATGATATGTGCTGACGAAAAGACAGCAGACAGAGCCGGAGGTTTTCTTTGCATGTGACAAGGATGGACACTATAAAGAATGAGTATATTAAAGGGACAGAGCAGGTAGGATGGTTTGGGGACATGGTGAGAGAGGCTAAATTAAGATGGTTTTGGTATGTGCTGACGAGGGATGAAGGGTATGTTGGCAGACGGATGCCGAGGATAGAACTGCCACCAAGCAGGAGGGGAAAGGTAGGGCAAAGCAGAGGAATGTTGCGTATGGTGCGACAGAGGAGGATGCACGGGATAAGACGAAATAGAGGCGAATGATATGATGAGGTGACCCTTGATGGGACAAGCCGGAAGAAGGTATATAATACACCACAATATATAGTATGGATTTCCTATAAAAAAACTAAAGTATCAACGCAAAAGCACAAATACTCTGAAATATCACGAATGGAATCAATTGAGTGGTATATCCACAAACACACTCATGAATTAAAAGTTTAATGAATTTTGAATCCTTAATTCATACTAGTAATTAAAAGAACCAGAAACACCTTGGAAAGATATTTAATATAAATATCTTATCCAAGAAAAAAGTTAATAAGGCTTCAATTATGATTAAATGATGGCGAATATCTGTATATATGATTACAGTATGATACTAATGAGCATAGCCTCATTGACAGATTTGCAGTCCAAAACCGATATTTGCGTTCTGCAAAGTAGTTCAGCTATTTACAATAAATAAGTGAATAAGCTCTGTAGCAATAAAAATGGATGACACTCAAAAGAATATTTAAGCAAACGATTTAGGTTTGTAAAATGTAGAGAAGACACATTTAAAGTGTTTTCTGGAAAGCCATTCTCAAAAATATTTAATGATATGTATCTAATCTGTTAAATGAAACCGATCAGGAGACGGGGAATTACGAGCATATGACTCTTTCCCGTGAACACAATTAGGTAAAACACAATACGTACATACAGATCCCTGGACTTGAAAAAAATACTTGATAAACCATCAAGTAAAGGCAGCGATCTTTAGGTTAAAGAGATAGATAAAAAAAAAAATATGTATAAAGTTATGAGAAATATGATAAAGCCCTAATTTTTCATTTCTATAATTTTTTGTTTCATCACAGAATCATGTAGTTATTACCACGGTAAAATATATATCATGATATCAGTCACTACCTAAGTACCTGTATGATAAAACACAGAACGTCTTGCTTTTTAATATTCAATGACAAATATATTAAGTGGCACCTCTGTAGGAGGGCAATTAAACTGAAACGTAAGTGAGATGGAAAACAAAACAAAATAAAAATCAGTAGTTCTTGAAAGTAAATGCATGGTACTTCCACAATGCTTACAACATCACAAAATTACTCCTTAAAAACTCTTGATAAAGCTTCAAGTATGAGCTTGAGGTGACTTGCTATCAAAAGGCACCAAGGAAACAGAAAATATATCTTCTTGTAAATTTAAGCAGTTTAGGCACTGGCACTCACTATTATAGGTAGATTTACAAGTATAAATGTCATATAATTTATAAATGATAGCATAAGATACATATAAGTGTCACTGAGTACGTATTTGGTTCACTGGTTCAGTATGCTCCCTCAAAATTATATAATTTACATTATTTACAGACAATACCTCTAAAATGAGATCAGTTTAAGGAGGGTTACTCTAGCCGAGTTCCACCAATGTATTTGTTTCACAACAAGTGTCTGAAACATATTTTTTTCAGATAATCACTGGGAGTCTATCATTCATTATACTGGATGTTTAGTTCGAGTCTTTCTTAAACGAGGGTGTCCAGCACATACACACCTTCATCACTACTGCTATGCAGAGAACTTAAACCAGTATCTGAATTGGAGTCCGTGGAATCCGTATCTTTCCCACTTCTTTCTGTGCTCTTTGCCGAAGATGGCAAAGACGATGAAGAGGACGTTTGGGTTGGTTCTGAGCTATCAGGAGTTTTGCTACTTATTCCGCTAGTGTTGCTACTACTTGTAGAGGCTTCCGAGGAGGTGCTCGATCGGGAACTAACGCACAAACTACTATTGTTAGCTGAGTCACCATCATCATCATCATCATCCTCTTCTACCTCTGGAGGAGGACATGCTGGAAGAGGAGGAGGAATGTCATCTTCCTCCTCCTCTTCCAAAATAACATTTTTGGTACTACTGGTTTTTAATATTGATATAAGATTGGTGGTTCCATTAACAGGCTTAGGTGCATTAATGGCAGGTAATCTCGCTGTTTTTTCTGAGGTTGCAGGAGGAGGAGTTGATTTTTTGAGGTCTTCAACATCTTCCTCGGGTAATTTGAAAGCAGACGGTGGAAGGTGAATGATATAGTTCAGATGCTGCTGCAAGGCTTGGGTTTCCATGTCGGACTCTGTGTCCTCTTGGAGAAGTATTTCCAGCTGCTTGCGCTGTTGCCACAAGAGAGCTTCTAATTCTCTGAGTCTGATATCATTTTGTCTCACATTGGACACTAACTGCGCATGTGCCAGAGCAACACACGCTAACTCCTGCTGCAACACTTCGGCTTCATCTTTCTGTTGTTCGTCTGCAGCTTCTACAGCAGTCAACATACCCGCTAATGCTTCTTCTTCGTGCAGGAGCCGGGTATTTAGCTGTTCTATTCTCGTCAGCAGGACAGCGACCTCTTCCGTTTCATCTGAAGCGGGCGATGCTGAGGTCTCCTCTTGAGGCATTCCCTCAACAGCCTCCTCAGTGACAACACCAGAATCATTACTCTTTTCTTCACTGCCTGGTTCATCTTTTACCTCACTTTGGTCATCTTTAAGGTAGGAGTGAAGGAGGTAGTCTGTTCCGAGATTCTGCACTCGCAACAGATGCATTTGTTGTTCGTACTGCTCGATTTGACCTTCTCGTTCTTGAAGTCTTCGCAGCTGTGTCTGGATGGTTTCTCCTTGAGCAACAACCAGCCGCATGAGTCTCTCCATGGTCTCACTGTAAGTAATACAACAATATTAACACAAAATATCGTTTACAAACGAGGCATTGTCAGAACTTCAGTGATTAAACTTAAGCAACATATTAACACAATGTTTAATTAACATCAGAATACAAGTGCCATAACTTATACATTGTCTGATAATATAACATATATGCCATATTTATTCATATGACTAAGTGCTAATATATATAAAAGAAATGCTTAAGTGTCATACTCTATATCTCTGATTATATAACATAGATCTCCTATTTATACATTGGTCTAGAGGTAAATATGAAAAAAATACTTATGGGATATACTTCAGATATTCTATGATGGATATTTCAAAACATTTCAGAAAAAAATTTCAAGATATCTAACATTCTAGCATATATCAGAACTTAAAACATAGTACATACCTGAATACTTAACGCTGAAATCTTAATACTAGCTGCAGATATTTTGATAATACTTAAAAGTATATGGCTGACACCAAGTGAAGCGCAAAGCAGCTACTAAGAGGTGTAAAGACGTTTACAAAAGCAGATCATGCATAAGCACCTTCTTAATTACATTCCACAATTTTGAGTTACAATGAGACAAAGACAAATAGATCTCGGTGAAAAGTGGCTTTGAAGACATAGCTGAGGTTATTGGGATCATACTTATATGTGCAACCACAACTGAGTATTGTAAAAGTCAGCATATATCAAGCACGGTACGTTTTATATATGATTGGAAGCATATCTAATTTCTAATTTGACTCATTTATAACATAACTGCTGCCAATTATTTCTAACTTTATTGCTACAAAGTATTTCTTCCACAATTGATATCTAACATGATTTATGACAATGAGAATATGTAGATTCTGTCCCGAGAGGAAAATGAAGGACAAATGACAATATCTGATTGTAATATTCACATTCGTCAAAGGAAATTTTGTTGACTAAGAAAATAGCTTTGATAGCAATGCCATCGGTCAAGTCTATGACACATTTTACTTCGAAAACAGAAGTGGGTTAGAAAAAATAATCCACTAAAATACTCAAATCTCTGAACTAATTTAAGGAAAGAAGTATGGATAAGATACAGATAGAGTTATCTCATTATGTAGATATCTGTCAAACCCAGTTATATCTAAGCATGGATAAAAAGGGAGGGAACACCAGGAAGGCCATCTAGTCATAATAATATGTTTCCTATTTTAAGAGAAAACTGAACCGATACAGTTTGCAACCCAAAACGTGCACCTTAAATTTAGCGTTGAACATGCAAAAGCAGAAATGTTTTAAAGCCAAAAGACAAACATCCTTTCCCAGTTGTAAAATAATGTAATTCATTTATATATATATATATATATATATATATATATATATATATATATATATATATATATATATATATATATATATATA
>JAXCGZ010019076.1:0-10000 GCA_037179515.1 Halocaridina rubra
GAATGTAAGAAAATACTTTTTCAGTGTAAGAGTAGTTGATAATTGGAATTCGCTAAGCGTGGAGGTAGTTAATGCTATCTCAATCCATAGTTTTAAGGACAGGTATGATAAGTATCACTAAGTATAAAATGGAACAGATGAGGAGACGGGAAGCTACGAGCTTTGGGCTCTTTCCCGTAAACACAATTAGGTAATCATAATTAGGTAATCACATGGACAAGGAAATGTTCAGAAATATTTATGTAACCTATGTGAGGCCAAAACTCGAATATGCAGCCCCCTTTTGGAATCCGCACTTGAAAAAGCACATAGCTAAGCTTGAAAAAGTTCAAAGACATGCCACGAAACTGGTGCCAGAAATACGCAATCTCAGTTATGATGAGAGGCTGAGGGAATTAGACTTACCATCACTCGAAGCTAGAAGAGTGAGGGGGGATATGGTGACAGTCTTTAAATTCCTTCATGGTTATGATAGAGTGGATAGGGATGGATATTTTGATATGGCTGTCTCTAGAACTAGAGGTCATAGTTTGAAGCTTCGTAAGAAAACTTCTTTGCAGGATGTAAGAAAATACTTTTTCAGTGTAAGAGTAGTTGATAATTTGAATTCGCTAAGCGAGGAGGTAGTTAATGCTATCTCAATCCATAGTTTTAAGGACAGGTATGATAAGTATGACTAAGTATAAAATGGAACAGATGAGGAGACGGGAAGCTACGAGCTTTGGGCTCTTTCCCGTAAACACAATTAGGTAATCACATGAACAAGGAAATGTTCAGAAATACTTATGTAACCTATGTGAGGCCAAAACTCGAATATGCAGCCCCCTTTTGGAATCCGCACTTGAAAAAGCACATAGCTAAGCTTGAAAAAGTTCAAAGACATGCCACGAAACTGGTGCCAGAAATACGCAATCTCAGTTATGATGAGAGGCTGAGGGAATTAGACTTACCATCACTCGAAGCTAGAAGAGTGAGGGGGGATATGGTGACAGTCTTTAAATTCCTTCATGGTTATGATAGAGTGGATAGGGATGGATATTTTGATATGGCTGGCTCTAGAACTAGAGGTCATAGTTTGAAGCTTCGTAAGAAAACTTCTTTGCAGGATGTAAGAAAATACTTTTTCAGTGTAAGAGTAGTTGATAATTGGAATTGGCTAAGCGAGGAGGTAGTTAATGCTATCTCAATCCATAGTTTTAAGGACAGGTATGATAAGTATCACTAAGTATAAAATGGAACCGATGAGGAGACGGGAAGATACGAGCTTAGGGCTCTTTCCCGTAAACACAATTAGGTAATCACAATTAGGTAATCACATAGACAAGGAAATGTTCAGAAATATTTATGTAACCTATGTGAGGCCAAAACTCGAATATGCAGCCCCCTTTTGGAATCCGCACTTGAAAAAGCACATAGCTAAGCTTGAAAAAGTTCAAAGACATGCCACGAAACTGGTGCCAGAAATACTCAATCTCAGTTATGATGAGAGGCTGAGGGAATTAGACTTACCATCACTCGAAGCTAGAAGAGTGAGGGGGGGATATGGTGACAGTCTTTAAATTCCTTCATGGTTATGATAGAGTGGATAGGGATGGATATTTTGATATGGCTGGCTCTAGAACTAGAGGTCATAGTTTGAAGCTTCGTAAGAAAACTTCTTTGCAGGATGTAAGAAAATACTTTTTCAGTGTAAGAGTAGTTGATAATTGGAATTGGCTAAGCGAGGAGGTAGTTAATGCTATCTCAATCCTTAGTTTTAAGGACAGGTATGATAAGTATCACTAAGTATAAAATGGAACCGATGAGGAGACGGGAAGATACGAGCTTAGGGTTCTTTCCCGTAAACACAATTAGGTAATCACAATTAGGTAATCACATAGACAAGGAAATGTTCAGAAATATTTATGTGACCTATGTGAGGCCAAAACTCGAATATGCAGCCCCCTTTTGGAATCCGTACTTGAAAAAGCACATAGCTAAGCTTGAAAAAGTTCAAAGACATGCCACGAAACTGGTGCCAGAAATACGCAATCTCAGTTATGATGAGAGGCTGAGGGAATTAGACTTACCATCACTCGAAGCTAGAAGAGTGAGGGGGGATATGGTGACAGTCTTTAAATTTCTTCATGGTTATGATAGAGTAGATAGGGATGGATATTTTGATATGGCTGGCTCTAGAACTAGAGGTCATAGTTTGAAGCTTCGTAAGAAAACTTCTTTGCAGGATGTAAGAAAATACTTTTTCAGTGTAAGAGTAGTTGATAATTGGAATTCGCTAAGCGAGGAGGTAGTTAATGCTATCTCAATCCATAGTTTTAAGGACATGTATGATAAGTATCACGAAGTATAAAATGGAACCGATGAGGAGACGGGAAGATATGAGCTTTGGGCTCTTTCCCGTAAACACAATTAGGTAATCACATGGACAGGGAAATGTTCAGAAATATTTATGTAACCTATGTGAGGCCAAAACTCGAATATGCAGCCCCCTTTTGGAATCCTCACTTGAAAAAGCACATAGCTAAGCTTGAAAAAGTTCAAAGACATGCCACGAAACTGGTGCCAGAAATACGCAATCTCAGTTATGATGAGAGGCTGAGGGAATTAGACTTACCATCACTCGAAGCTAGAAGAGTGAGGGGGGATATGGTGACAGTCTTTAAATTCCTTCATGGTTATGATAGAGTGGATAGGGATGGATATTTTGATATGGCTGGCTCTAGAACTAGAGGTCATAGTTTGAAGCTTCGTAAGAAAACTTCTTTGCAGGATGTAAGAAAATATTTTTTCAGTGTAAGAGTAGTTGATAATTGGAATTCGCTAATCGAGGAGGTAGTTAATGCTATCTCAATCCATAGTTTTAAGGACAGGTATGATAAGCATCACTAAGTATAAAATGGAACCGATGAGGAGACGGAAAGATATGAGCATTTCGCTCTTTCCCGTAAACACAATTAGGTAATCACATGGACAAGGAAATGTTCAGAAATATTTATGTAACCTATGTGAGGCCAAAACTCGAATATGCAGCCCCCTTTTGGAATCCGCACTTGAAAAAGCACATAGCTAAGCTTGAAAAAGTTCAAAGACATGCCACGAAACTGGTGCCAGAAATACGCAATCTCAGTTATGATGAGAGGCTGAGGGAATTAGACTTACCATCACTCGAAGCTAGAAGAGTGAGGGGGGATATGGTGACAGTCTTTAAACTCCTTCATGGTTATGATAGAGTGGATAGGGATGGATATTTTGATATGGCTGGCTCTAGAACTAGAGGTCATAGTTTGAAGCTTCGTAAAAAAACTTCTTTGCAGGATGTAAGAAAATACTTTTTTCAGTGTAAGAGTAGTTGATAATTGGAATTGGCTAAGCGAGGAGGTAGTTAATGCTATCTCAATCCATAGTTTTAAGGACAGGTATGATAAGTATCTCTAAGTATAAAATGGAACCATAGGACAAAGAAATGTTCAGAAATATTTATGTAACCTATGTGAGGCCAAAACTCGAATATGCTGCCCCCTTTTGGAATCCGCACTTGAAAAAGCACATAGCTAAGCTTGAAAAAGTTCAAAGACATGCCACGAAACTGGTGCCAGAAATACGCAATCTCAGTTATGATGAGAGGCTGAGGGAATTAGACTTACCATCACTCGAAGCTAGAAGAGTGAGGGGGGATATGGTGACAGTCTTTAAATTCCTTCATGGTTATGATAGAGTGGATAGGGATGGATATTTTGATATGGCTGGCTCTAGAACTAGAGGTCATAGTTTGAAGCTTCGTAAGAAAACTTGTTTGCAGGATGTAAGAAAATACTTTTTCAGTGTAAGAGTAGTTGATAATTGGAATTCGCTAAGCGAGGAGGTAGTTAATGCTATCTCAATCCATAGTTTTAAGGACAGGTATGATAAGTATGACTTAGTATAAAATGGAACCGATGAGGAGACGGGAAGATATGAGCTTTGGGCTCTTTCCCGTAAACACAATTAGGTAATCACATGGACAAGGAAATGTTCAGAAATATTTATGTAACCTATGTGAGGCCAAAACTCGAATATGCAGCCCCCTTTTGGAATCCGCACATGAAAAAGCACATAGCTAAGCTTGAAAAAGTTCAAAGACATGCCACGAAACTGGTGCCAGAAATACGCAATCTCAGTTATGATGAGAGGCTGAGGGAATTAGACTTACCATCACTCGAAGCTAGAAGAGTGAGGGGGGATATGGTGACAGTCTTTAAATTCCTTCATAGTTATGATAGAAAGGATAGGGATGGATATTTTGATATGGCTGGCTCTAGAACTAGAGGTCATAGTTTGAAGCTTCGTAAGAAAACTTCTTTGCAGGATGTAAGAAAATACTTTTTCAGTGTAAGAGTAGTTGATAATTGGAATTGGCTAAGCGATGAGGTAGTTAATGCTATCTCAATCCATAGTTTTAAGGACAGGTATGATAAGTATGACTAAGTATAAAATGGAACCGATGAGGAGACGGGAAGCTACGAGCTTTGGGCTCTTTCCCGTAAACACAATTAGGTAATCACATGAACAAGGAAATGTTCAGAAATACTTATGTAACCTATGTGAGGCCAAAACTCGAATATGCAGCCCCCTTTTGGAATCCGCACTTGAAAAAGCACATAGCTAAGCTTGAAAAAGTTCAAAGACATGCCACGAAACTGGTGCCAGAAATACGCAATCTCAGTTATGATGAGAGGCTGAGGGAATTAGACTTACCATCACTCGAATTTAGAAGAGTGAGGGGGGATATGGTGACAGTCTTTAAATTCCTTCATGGTTATGATAGAGTGGATAGGGATGGATATTTTGATATGGCTGGCTCTAGAACTAGAGGTCATAGTTTGAAGCTTCGTAAGAAAACTTCTTTGCAGAATGTAAGAAAATACTTTTTCAGTGTAAGAGTAGTTGATAATTGGAATTCGCTAAGCGTGGAGGTAGTTAATGCTATCTCAATCCATAGTTTTAAGGACAGGTATGATAAGTATCACTAAGTATAAAATGGAACAGATGAGGAGACGGGAAGCTACGAGCTTTGGGCTCTTTCCCGTAAACACAATTAGGTAATCACAATTAGGTAATCACATGGACAAGGAAATGTTCAGAAATATTTATGTAACCTATGTGAGGCCAAAACTCGAATATGCAGCCCCCTTTTGGAATCCGCACTTGAAAAAGCACATAGCTAAGCTTGAAAAAGTTCAAAGACATGCCACGAAACTGGTGCCAGAAATACGCAATCTCAGTTATGATGAGAGGCTGAGGGAATTAGACTTACCATCACTCGAAGCTAGAAGAGTGAGGGGGGATATGGTGACAGTCTTTAAATTCCTTCATGGTTATGATAGAGTGGATAGGGATGGATATTTTGATATGGCTGGCTCTAGAACTAGAGGTCATAGTTTGAAGCTTCGTAAGAAAACTTCTTTGCAGGATGTAAGAAAATACTTTTTCAGTGTAAGAGTAGTTGATAATTTGAATTCGCTAAGCGA
This sequence comes from Halocaridina rubra, assembly GCA_037179515.1. Classification (NCBI taxonomy): domain Eukaryota; kingdom Metazoa; phylum Arthropoda; class Malacostraca; order Decapoda; family Atyidae; genus Halocaridina; species Halocaridina rubra. Next base: position 5,508 of record JAXCGZ010019076.1, read on the forward strand.
GGAGGTAGTTAATGCTATCTCAATCCATAGTTTTAAGGACAGGTATGATAAGTATGACTAAGTATAAAATGGAACCGATGAGGAGACGGGAAGCTACGAGCTTTGGGCTCTTTCCCGTAAACACAATTAGGTAATCACATGAACAAGGAAATGTTCAGAAATACTTATGTAACCTATGTGAGGCCAAAACTCGAATATGCAGCCCCCTTTTGGAATCCGCACTTGAAAAAGCACATAGCTAAGCTTGAAAAAGTTCAAAGACATGCCACGAAACTGGTGCCAGAAATACGCAATCTCAGTTATGATGAGAGGCTGAGGGAATTAGACTTACCATCACTCGAAGCTAGAAGAGTGAGGGGGGATATGGTGACAGTCTTTAAATTCCTTCATGGTTATGATAGAGTGGATAGGGATGGATATTTTGATATGGCTGGCTCTAGAACTAGAGGTCATAGTTTGAAGCTTCGTAAGAAAACTTCTTTGCAGAATGTAAGAAAATACTTTTTCAGTGTAAGAGTAGTTGATAATTGGAATTCGCTAAGCGTGGAGGTAGTTAATGCTATCTCAATCCATAGTTTTAAGGACAGGTATGATAAGTATCACTAAGTATAAAATGGAACAGATGAGGAGACGGGAAGCTACGAGCTTTGGGCTCTTTCCCGTAAACACAATTAGGTAATCACAATTAGGTAATCACATGGACAAGGAAATGTTCAGAAATATTTATGTAACCTATGTGAGGCCAAAACTCGAATATGCAGCCCCCTTTTGGAATCCGCACTTGAAAAAGCACATAGCTAAGCTTGAAAAAGTTCAAAGACATGCCACGAAACTGGTGCCAGAAATACGCAATCTCAGTTATGATGAGAGGCTGAGGGAATTAGACTTACCATCACTCGAAGCTAGAAGAGTGAGGGGGGATATGGTGACAGTCTTTAAATTCCTTCATGGTTATGATAGAGTGGATAGGGATGGATATTTTGATATGGCTGGCTCTAGAACTAGAGGTCATAGTTTGAAGCTTCGTAAGAAAACTTCTTTGCAGGATGTAAGAAAATACTTTTTCAGTGTAAGAGTAGTTGATAATTGGAATTGGCTAAGCGAGGAGGTAGTTAATGCTATCTCAATCCATAGTTTTAAGGACAGGTATGATAAGTATCACTAAGTATAAAATGGAACCGATGAGGAGACGGGAAGCTACGAGCTTTGGGCTCTTTCCCGTAAACACAATTAGGTAATCATAATTAGGTAATCACATGGACAAGGAAATGTTCAGAAATATTTATGTAACCTATGTGAGGCCAAAACTCGAATATGCAGCCCCCTTTTGGAATCCGCACTTGAAAAAGCACATAGCTAAGCTTGAAAAAGTTCAAAGACATGCCACGAAACTGGTGCCAGAAATACGCAATCTCAGTTATGATGAGAGGCTGAGGGAATTAGACTTACCATCACTCGAAGCTAGAAGAGTGAGGGGGGATATGGTGACAGTCTTTAAATTCCTTCATGGTTATGATAGAGTGGATAGGGATGGATATTTTGATATGGCTGGCTCTAGAACTAGAGGTCATAGTTTGAAGCTTCGTAAGAAAACTTCTTTGCAGGATGTAAGAAAATACTTTTTCAGTGTAAGAGTAGTTGATAATTGGAATTCGCTAAGCGAGGAGGTAGTTAATGCTATCTCAATCCATAGTTTTAAGGACAGGTATGATAAGTATCACTAAGTATAAAATGGAACAGATGAGGAGACGGGAAGCTACGAGCTTTGGGCTCTTTCCCGTAAACACAATTAGGTAATCACATGAGACAAGGAAATGTTCAGAAATATTTATGTAACCTATGTGAGGCCAAAACTCGAATATGCAGCCCCCTTTTGGAATCCGCACTTGAAAAAGCACATAGCTAAGCTTGAAAAAGTTCAAAGACATGCCACGAAACTGGTGCCAGAAATACGCAATCTCAGTTATGATGAGAGGCTGAGGGAATTAGACTTACCATCACTCGAAGCTAGAAGAGTGAGGGGGGATATGGTGACAGTCTTTAAATTCCTTCATGGTTATGATAGAGTGGATAGGGATGGATATTTTGATATGGCTGGCTCTAGAACTAGAGGTCATAGTTTGAAGCTTCGTAAGAAAACTTCTTTGCAGGATGTAAGAAAATACTTTTTCAGTGTAAGAGTAGTTGATAATTGGAATTCGCTAAGCGAGGAGGTAGTTAATGCTATCTCAATCCATAGTTTTAAGGACAGGTATGATAAGTATGACTAAGTATAAAATGGAACCGATGAGGAGACGGGAAGCTACGAGCTTTGGGCTCTTTCCCGTAAACACAATTAGGTAATCACATGAACAAGGAAATGTTCAGAAATACTTATGTAACCTATGTGAGGCCAAAACTCGAATATGCAGCCCCCTTTTGGAATCCGCACTTGAAAAAGCACATAGCTAAGCTTGAAAAAGTTCAAAGACATGCCACGAAACTGGTGCCAGAAATACGCAATCTCAGTTATGATGAGAGGCTGAGGGAATTAGACTTACCATCACTCGAAGCTAGAAGAGTGAGGGGGGATATGGTGACAGTCTTTAAATTCCTTCATGGTTATGATAGAGTGGATAGGGATGGATATTTTGATATGGCTGGCTCTAGAACTAGAGGTCATAGTTTGAAGCTTCGTAAGAAAACTTCTTTGCAGAATGTAAGAAAATACTTTTTCAGTGTAAGAGTAGTTGATAATTGGAATTCGCTAAGCGTGGAGGTAGTTAATGCTATCTCAATCCATAGTTTTAAGGACAGGTATGATAAGTATCACTAAGTATAAAATGGAACAGATGAGGAGACGGGAAGCTACGAGCTTTGGGCTCTTTCCCGTAAACACAATTAGGTAATCACAATTAGGTAATCACATGGACAAGGAAATGTTCAGAAATATTTATGTAACCTATGTGAGGCCAAAACTCGAATATGCAGCCCCCTTTTGGAATCCGCACTTGAAAAAGCACATAGCTAAGCTTGAAAAAGTTCAAAGACATGCCACGAAACTGGTGCCAGAAATACGCAATCTCAGTTATGATGAGAGGCTGAGGGAATTAGACTTACCATCACTCGAAGCTAGAAGAGTGAGGGGGGATATGGTGACAGTCTTTAAATTCCTTCATGGTTATGATAGAGTGGATAGGGATGGATATTTTGATATGGCTGGCTCTAGAACTAGAGGTCATAGTTTGAAGCTTCGTAAGAAAACTTCTTTGCAGGATGTAAGAAAATACTTTTTCAGTGTAAGAGTAGTTGATAATTTGAATTCGCTAAGCGAGGAGGTAGTTAATGCTATCTCAATCCATAGTTTTAAGGACAGGTATGATAAGTATGACTAAGTATAAAATGGAACCGATGAGGAGACGGGAAGCTACGAGCTTTGGGCTCTTTCCCGTAAACACAATTAGGTAATCACATGAACAAGGAAATGTTCAGAAATACTTATGTAACCTATGTGAGGCCAAAACTCGAATATGCAGCCCCCTTTTGGAATCCGCACTTGAAAAAGCACATAGCTAAGCTTGAAAAAGTTCAAAGACATGCCACGAAACTGGTGCCAGAAATACGTAATCTCAGTTATGATGAGAGGCTGAGGGAATTAGACTTACCATCACTCGAAGCTAGAAGAGTGAGGGGGGATATGGTGACAGTCTTTAAATTCCTTCATGGTTATGATAGAGTGGATAGGGATGGATATTTTGATATGGCTGGCTCTAGAACTAGAGGTCATAGTTTGAAGCTTCGTAAGAAAACTTCTTTGCAGAATGTAAGAAAATACTTTTTCAGTGTAAGAGTAGTTGATAATTGGAATTCGCTAAGCGTGGAGGTAGTTAATGCTATCTCAATCCATAGTTTTAAGGACAGGTATGATAAGTATCACTAAGTATAAAATGGAACAGATGAGGAGACGGGAAGCTACGAGCTTTGGGCTCTTTCCCGTAAACACAATTAGGTAATCACAATTAGGTAATCACATGGACAAGGAAATGTTCAGAAATATTTATGCAACCTATGTGAGGCCAAAACTCGAATATGCAGCCCCCTTTTGGAATCCGCACTTGAAAAAGCACATAGCTAAGCTTGAAAAAGTTCAAAGACATGCCACGAAACTGGTGCCAGAAATACGCAATCTCAGTTATGATGAGAGGCTGAGGGAATTAGACTTACCATCACTCGAAGCTCGAAGAGTGAGGGGGGATATGGTGACAGTCTTTAAATTCCTTCATGGTTATGATAGAGTGGATAGGGATGGATATTTTGATATGGCTTGCTCTAGAACTAGAGGTCATAGTTTGAAGCTTCGTAAGAAAACTTCTTTGCAGGATGTAAGAAAATACTTTTTCAGTGTAAGAGTAGTTGATAATTGGAATTGGCTAATCGAGGAGGTAGTTAATGCTATCTCAATCCTTAGTTTTAAGGACAGGTATGATAAGTATCACTAAGTATAAAATGGAACC
>JAXCGZ010019076.1:22500-25000 GCA_037179515.1 Halocaridina rubra
CACCCTTCCTTACTCACTTTACTTCTGTCCAAAACTTCTTTTTATTCTTTCCTCACCTAACATTTGCCAACCTCTTCTCTTCCTCTACCTTCCTCTTGTTTTCCACATTTTTCTCCCTATATCTTTCATACTTCCACCTACTGTTACACTGCAACCATTCCTTAAAAGCCCTTTTTTTCTCTTCCACCTTCATTTTCACCACTTCATTCTACCACTTGCTGCCCCTCCTCATGCCACCTCTAACAAACCTCTTTCCACACACATCACTTGCATGTCCCACAAAACATTCTTTCATCAACCCCCATTCCTCCTCTAACTCCCCAACTTCTCTTTCTTTCACCATGTCATATGCCACTCTCAACCCGTCCTGATATTCCTGTCTCATCCACCTTGACCATTTCCCTTCTACATCCCCCCACTCTATTTCCCCACTCTTTTGCTACTACCACTTTTGCTTCAACCAAAATATTATCAGACATCCCAGCAGCCACACCCCTAAATGCATGCACATCTTTCACTCTACCAATAATGCTCTTTGCTACCAACACATAACCCATCAATGCTCTTTCTTGCACTCTATCATTTGCCACTCTCATTCATGTATATTTATTTATTAACTTCTCAAAAAAAACTATTACCTATCACCAACTCTTGCTCCACACACATATCTAACAGCCTCTCGCCACTCTCATTCCCACCTGGTATCCCATACTTTCCTACAGCACCTTCTACCTCTCCATCATCCACTCTGGCATTCAAGTCACCCAATGCAACTACATATTTCCTTTTACTCAGACCATCTACACATCTAGTTAACTCATTCCAGAATTCATCCCACTCTTCCTCACTTCTCTCACATCCTGGCCCATACGCACTAACAAAGGCCCAACATTCACTACCTATCCTTGCTCTCACCCACATCAGCCTAGATGACACTTCTTTCCATTCCACTACCTTATTTACCATCCATTCACTCAGCTATAATGCCACACCTTCTCTTGCTCTCCCTCTTTCAACCCCAGACACCCTACCTTTCACATCACCAAATGCAATTTCTTCTTTTCCTTTCATCTTCGTCTCACACAATGCAGGGAATACGTTGGGGCTATTCTTTGACGTTGTGCCCGCCACCAAAGGGCACTATAATAATAATAATAATAATAATAATAATAATAATAATAATAATAATAATAATAATAATAATAATAATAATAATAATAATAATAATAATAATAATAATAATAATTATAATAATAATAATGATAATAATAATAATAATAATAATAATAATAATAATAATAATAATAATAATAATAATAATAATAATAATAATAATAATAATAATAATAATAATAATAATAATAATAACAATAATAATAATAATAATAATAATAATAATAATAATATAATAATAATAATAATAATAATAATAATAATAATAATAATAATAATAATAATAATAATAATAATAATAATAATAACAATAAAATTAATAGCAATAATGAAATTAGTAGTAATCGGTTCATTAAGAGAGGTCAGTCTTGCACATGGTACTACTACGGCTACTATTACTACTACTACTAGTAGTAGAAGAAGTAGTTGCAGTGGTAGTAGTAGTAATAGCAGCAGTAGTAGTAGTAATAGTTGTAATAGTAGTAGAAGTTGTAGTAGTAGTGGCAGTAGTGGTGGTAGAAGAAAAATAAAATCCTAATTGCTCTTTAGGAGAGGACAGTAGTGCATATAATAATAGTAGCAGTAGTAATTGTAGTAGTAGTAATAATAGTAGTAATATTAGTAGTAATAGTAGTAATAGTTGTAGTATAAAAAAAGCAAAAAGTCAGCAATGAGTTAAATCAAGCAATGAGCATTTCAGAAAACATTTGCAGAAGGTAATTGCTATTCTATAACTGTTACTGTTATTTCTATTGTTGGTAATACTGGCCCTGAAGCTCGTCTTGTTGGTAACGCTTTGTGCTGTAATTCTAATGGCATTTGTATGTACTATTTATTTGAATGTAGTAGTTACTTGTAAGTAGTAGTTACGGATAAATAATGTAGTGTTCATTTGTTAGTAGCGTTTACGTCTAAATAATAATAACTGAAGAAGCAATTAAAAGCAAGATCGTGACGTATACATATACATCGGGACCTCAACTGATCAAATTTTAAATTTATATATACTTATGTTCGTACCAAGAGAAAACATAGGGGACGCGATAGCTCAGTCAAACAGTTCGTAAGTCGGGAAGCGACTTGCGCAGGTCCGATCCCACTGTAGGGTGTAGGGAGCGTCATCCAGTCTTAATACCTCAGCTGCAACATGTCTGCGTCCACCCCCATTCGAATGGGGACTAACTGAGATAAGCATTAAATTATATTTATGATAATGTATTGTAATTGCTTATATTAAGGGTCTGAGATGATATGATTTTTCAGATAATTACTTATATTTTCTTATCTTAATCATCTGAGAAATACTTATTATTATCTTTTAAGATAA
>JAXCGZ010019076.1:30000-35000 GCA_037179515.1 Halocaridina rubra
TTTGATAACGAAAACAGGAAGGAAACAATATTGTCCCTATACTGCTCGCTTACGATTATAATTACATATGTGAAAACATGAATCATTTTCACATATGTAATGTGCTTAAATGGTTATTGCATAGCCCGAATGATATTGGGAATTGAACTAAATGCGAAAATGAAGCCACGAGTGAGGTTGGGGAATCTGTAATATGAACATAGTGGCATTCTGATAGAATGCGTTTATTCCTAAGTATAGCAGATATAAGCTATAAGGTTGGCTTCCTTTTGACCATCTGTGGTGTGTAGTTGGTAGCGACTTGACTTAGTAATTATAAGTCCTAGGTTCGAGTGCCGGTCAGGGTAAAAAATGATCATATATATATATATATATATATATATATATATATATATAAGTACAAACTGTTAGCATACAGCACTAAATAGTAAGGAAGCCCATCAGTGAAACAAAACTTATAAAACAATGCTATATTTCGGATCCTAACTGGATCCCTTCTCAAGCACAACTGAGACAAAATAACAAAGAAGGGGGAGACATAAACAAAAGGACTCATGGGACCTGAGGGATTAAAAAAATTTTTGATAACAGGACAGGTCTAATCCAAACGAATTATCCTCAACCAAGAAGCCGCCAAGATCATTAAACCATTAACAAAGAAAAATGTTAATCCTTAAAATGATAAATGATCTGAAAGAAGATAGCCCCCAACATATTATTATAATTAAAAGAATATTAATATTCTTTTAATTATAATAATATGTTGGGGGCTATCTTCTTTCAGATCATTTATCATTTTAAGGATTAACATTTTTCTTTGTTAATGGTTTAATGATCTTGGCGTATATATATATATATATATATATATATATATATATATATATATATATATATATATATATATATATATATATATATATATATATATATATATATATATATATATATATATATATATATATATATATATATATATATATATATATATATATATATATATATATATATATATATATATATATATATATATATATATATATATATATATATATATATATATATATATATATATATATATATATATATATATATATATATATATATATATATATATATATATATATATATATATATATATATATATATATATATATATATATATATATATATATATATATATATATATATATATATATATATATATATATATATATATATATATATATATATATATATATATATATATATATATATATATATATATATATATATATATATATATATATATATATATATATATATATATATATATATATATATATATATATATAGCCCCCTTCCCTCTTGTAAGGGGGATGGAAAAGCCAAGAAACATGCATTCGTTGCTATCCATACATACCTCAACTACTCCTCTCTGCTCCTTTGGGATAAAGGGTTGCCACATGTCCCCCCTACTACCCTGCTTTTATCGCCCACAAGGTAGGCAAGCAAGAATATTCTAAAGTGAGGCCCGACAGTAGCAGATGGTCTACCCACACCGATTCATCACATTGCAACCCCCATCATACCCATCCATCACAGATCACTGAGCTAGCAGGTGCAAGAAATCCCTTTAATCTATGTCACCTATACTCAATCTCCCTCCACTCATTCCTATATCTTGCATGCATTCTTCTCTGCTCCACTGACGTTCCATGTGCATCCAATGCCCTTTTCATGTCATCCATCCATCTTATTCTGGGTCTTCGTCTTGGCCTAACTCCAACCACTTCTGCACTCCACACTCTCTTCGCCATTTGTTCATCACTCACCCTTTACATGTGTTCAGACCAACTCAAAACTCTCTGGTCTAACCTATCCGGCATCTTTCTTTCAACACCTGTTCTCTGCCTGACCTCCTCATTTCTCACTATATCTATTCTAGATACACCAAGATTACTTCTCAAAAATCTCTTCGCCAATACATTCAACTTTATTTTTTCAACCTCTCTTACATTCCAAGTCTCTGCTCCATACAGTGCTATTGGCACAAGCACGCCGTCTTATATCCTACTCTTTGCATTCATTCCCAAATACCAGTTTCTCATAACACTTTTCAACCCCCCTAGACTTTCACTTGCTTCACTCATTCTATGACTTACATCCACATCCACTCATCCATTCCTTGATATGTGTGACCCCAGATACTTAAAATATTTAACTTCTTCAAGCAACTCTCTATTCACTCCTACATTCAGTCAACCAATGTTAACACTCCTCATGCATATCATGTCTTTACTTTTACCAATATTCACAGGCAAGTTCCTTCTCTTACATATTATAACAAACTCAGTCACCAAACGATTCAGTTCATTTTCAGTATCAGCCGCCAGTGCTGTGTCCTTCACGAGTAGCAATTGATTCAGTTTCCACAAAATTTCATACTCACCCACTAATTTACTTCCCTTACCACTCCATCCATATATGTATTAAACAACCATGGTGAATTTACACAACCTTTACGCAACCCTATATTCACCTCAAACCTTTAATCTACTCATATTCAGTGCTTTCCTCTCTTGGTAAATCTGACCACTCTGTGATTTCAACCTCTTCCATTTTCGCTCCCCCTCCATCAATTCCTCCTACTCAGTGCCGGCTTTGACTCTTTGAGCGTACCCGGAGTGAGGATTTTTGTATCTTCCATTTTGATTCCCGTGGGATGACTACTGCTTTCGGTCCCGCAACTCTTATCAGGTAGCCCTAAAAGTTGCTGAGATGAAAACCTTGAGAATGGAGGCGTTCATCCTTTCATCTATGAAAACTTTTTCTCCCCCCCAATTCTTGGGTTGACTGTGCCTGCTCCATGGCTATTCAGGCTAGGGATCGATCACATTGGCCGTACCAAGCCTCATCTTCTAATTTAATTTGCTCTGCTTTTATTACAGCTAGGAATCACTGTACAACTCAAATTCGGTCTAAAGCTTCCTTTATGAAAAGGAAACTTGATGACTTAAGTCCTCTCTCAGTGATAAAGTCCTTAACCAGAAACCTCTCGAAAAATTTCTGTAACTCAAGGTTTCCACCTCTCATTCATTCTGATGTTTCTATAGCTTGCTCTCCCACTGACAAAGCCACTCTCTTCGGCTTTCATTTTCTGGTAAATATTCCGTAAATGATTCCAGCGGACATGTCCATCATTCTTTTCAATTCTCTATTCCTATGCCCTCCCTTATCCTTTCTTCACACAAAGTTCAGTAGGTTCTTTGTTCACTATAGACGAGCAAAGCATCTGATCCCGATGGTATCCCTGCAAGGTTCCTTAAGGACTTTGCAGATGAACTGGCTCCCGTGCTTTGCTATCTTTTTGCCTCATTCTCTCAGCCAGTATTTATCCTTCATCTTGGAAGCATGCTCTAGTGCAACCTGTTCCTAAGAAGGGTGACTGCACTATTCCTGCAAACTACCGATCTATTGCCTTAACCTCTTATATTGCTAATGTTTTTGAAAATTTGCTCAATTTCCACTTCTTGAAACATTTTGAAGCTAACTCGCTTATCTCCAATCACCAGGATGCTTCTACAAGATAAGATCCACTGGTGATCTGTTCTATCTTACTCATGTATGGTTATCTTCTCTGAGGAACTATGGCGAATCCCATATCGTCTCCCTTGATATCTCTAAGGCTGTTGACAGAGTCTAACACAAGGCTCTGTTGACCAAACTCCCTGCTTATGGATTTACCCCTTCTCTCTGTTCTCTGATTTCTAGTTTTCTTTCTGACCGTTTTATATCTGTGGTTGTTGGCAGCGCATCATCAGGCCCATTCCCTCTTACCAGTGGTGTTCCACAGGACTCTGTTCCTTCATCTACTATGTTCCTTCTCTCTATCAACGATCCTCTACAATCATCATCCTACTCTCTACTTCACACCTTTGCTGAAGATTCTACCCTTCATTTTTCCTCTGCCTTTTCTTCACAACCTTCATTTCCTAATTGTAATCTGTCTTACATCACTCTTTCTTCTACTCTCAAATCCGATTTGCAGAGGGTATATATGAGAGGGGCACCCAATATTTGGTTAATTTAATGCCTCCAAGACACATTTTTTGGCTATCATTTTATCTTTGTCTCCTCCTAGAACTATTATCTTTGAAACTTACGAAATTTACCCTCTTAATTCTGTTCACATATTAAGAATCCAGATAGCCTCTAACTTGTCTTGAAGGAATCAAATTATCCAATATAATTTAATCTGCATCCAAAATATTGGGGTTCTGTTTCGTCTTTTGTCATTACTTTTCCTCTTTACAGTTACTTAAAATCTATAAAGGTCTAAATCATCCCTGCTTAGCATAATGCTCTTACATCTGGGGTGCTTCTTCATATACTTATCTCCTTGATAGGGCTGAAGTTAAGGCAGTCAGACTCATTAATGACCCTTTTCTTACTTATAATCTGGATTCTCTATTTCTTAACGGTAGGGTATAATCACCTTCTCTTTTCTCTCGCTACTACTTGTATTGCTGCTCTGATGAGTTGCTGCGTAACACTTGTCAAGCAGTCTCATCTTACAGGTACTGTGTGGAGATTTGTAGCTCGTAGATTGGTTGGTGCAGAGACTAATTCTTCCCATCTACCTCCAGACTGGAACTCTCTTCCTTATTCTGTCTTTCCTAATTCTTATAACCTATATACCTTCAAAAAACGGATCTATCGTTATGTCAAGGCTTAATCTTGCCATATCTCTTGGTCCTCAGTTCTTTGACTATTCTTTCAGCCTGTCCTTTTCCAATTGTGTATCATTACCGCATCTCTGCCTTGACCTTAACCTTATAATTTTTCTTAATCTTAATGTTTTCTTTGTGCACAGGTCATTATTGATTAGGGCAATTTTCTTGCTTAACCAGCCATTAAACTTATAAAAAAAGATTACTCATAACATTTCGACATTCACGCATGCTCTACTGTTAATATAAAAACTCATCACTGCATTCAGTAAACTTCCACTTATTCCATAC
>JAXCGZ010019076.1:40000-77500 GCA_037179515.1 Halocaridina rubra
TGAGATTGGGAAATGAATTAAATGCTAAAATGAAGCCACGAGTGAGGTTGGGGAATCTGTAATATGAACATAGTGGCATTCAGATAGAATGCGTTCATTCCTAAGTATAGCAGATATAAGCTATAAGGTTGGATTCCTTTTAACCTTCTGTGGTGTAGTGGTAGCGCCTTGACTTAGTAATCATAAGTCTTAGGTTCAAGTCCCGGTCGGGGTAAAAAATTATTCATGTTTTCACATATGTAATGTGCTTAATTGGTTATTTTATGGCCCGAATGAGATTGGGAATTGATTTAAATGCTAAAATGAAGCCACGAGTGGGGTTGGGGAATCTGTAATATGAACATAGTGGCATTCAGATAGAATGCATTCATTTATAAGTATAGCAGATATAAGCTATAAGGCTGGATTCCTTTTAACCTTCTGTGGTGTAGTGGTAGCGCCTTGACTTAGTAATCATAAGTCTTAGGTTCAAGTCCCGGTTGGGGTAAAAAATGATTCATGTTTTCACTTATGTAATGTGCTTAATTGGTTATTTCATGGCCCGAATGGGATTGGGAATTGAATTAAATGATATATATATATATATATATATATATATATATATATATATATATATATATATATATATATATATTTATCTATATATATATATATATATATATATATATATATATATATATATATATATATATATATATATATATATATATATATATATATATATGTATATATAAGTATATATATACATATCTATCTATCTATTTATCTATACATCTAGCTGTCTATATATATTCAACATGCATGCATATGTATATATATATATATATATATATATATATATATATATATATATATATATATATATATATATATATATATATATATATATATAGCTATTTTATAAATGTTATATATATACATATATATATATATATATATATATATATATATATATATATATATATATATATATATATATATATATATATATATATATATATATATATATATATATATATATATATATATATATATATATATATATATATATATATATATATATATATATATATATATATATATATATATATATATATATATATATATATATATATATATATATATATATATATATATATATATATATATATATATATATATATATATATATATATACATATATATATATATATACATATATATATATATATATATATATATATATATATATATATATATATATATATATATATATATATATATATATATATATATATATATATATATATATATATATATATATATATATATATATATATATATATATATATATATATATATATATATATATATATATATATATATATATATATATATATATATATATATATATATATATATATATATATATATATATATATATATATATATATATATATATATATATATATATATATATATATATATATATATATATATATATATATATATATATATATATATATATATATATATATATATATATATATATATATATATATATATATATATATATATATATATATATATATATATATATATATATATATATATATATATATATATATATATATATATATATATATATATATATATATATATATATATATATATATATATATATATATATATATATATATATATATATATATATATATATATATATATATATATATATATATATATATATATATATATATATATATATATATATATATATATATATATATATATATATATATATAACATTTTATAAAATAGCTATGCACTTCTGTCAAGGGACTTCTCAAACCACTGATCATAATCCACTCACTGTTTTTCAACATACATCATTCAATTTTTCAATAAAACTAAATATATTGTATATAGGTTATAAATAAATAAATAAATAAATAAATAAAAGAATGAATAAATAAAAAAGTAAATAAATATATAAATATTATATTTCGCTTTTCATTTGCAAAATTTTGCAATAAAATGGGAGGCTAAAGAACAATAGGTGAATTTGAATGACATCTAGAGTCAATTCAATTTTTAATGTCAAATTTCATCGCAGTCTTTTTGGGTATATGAATTGCAATTTTTTGTCGGTCTTTGTTAATAATAATTACAGATACATTGTAAATGAAGGTTTCATGAGTCATGAACTGTAGCAAAGGGTGTTCATTATTATTATTTATTATTATTATCATTGTAATTATTGATAAAACAAGTCAATGTAATTAACGTTATTTTAAATGTATCCAAATGATATACCTTCCAGATCAGGATTGGAGTCTGGAACCGTCATAAAGTCCGAAAATCCATTTTGTATTAGACTTACACTTCATTTTAGGGAGCAATGTTATATGTCTAATTGTAAATAAATAAATAATTTCTTTATTTCCAGTAAGTATCAGTAATTTTCTTCTTAGAACTTCGGAATTGATACGAGAGCAAACCTCAAATACAAATGAACTACATTTCTGCCGTCTCTGATATTCTGAACTCCTCCAGTATTTAAGAAATCTTTGAGAATAGTTACAAACTCCTTTCAGAAAGTAACAGACCAGCGATGGAACCCACAGAAGGGTGTATGGAAGGGCATCCAGCCTTAATTCCCCAGCTCCAGCTTTTCTATGTCTTCACCCACATTGGGGATTAATAGAGACACAAAAATAGAATTTTTTTTTCTGTAGATGGTTTCAGGCCTTTTCATATCAGGTTAAAGAAGTCTACAAAGTTTGTTTATTAAAGATTTAATTTTTAGTTGAAAGAGATGGATGATAAAAAGAAGCTCACAAACGGACAAAGAGATGAGGACGTGTTCAGGAAGCCTTCTGATGCGTGGTTGGTCGCTATTTGTATCTACGTATGGCGAGTGATGGATATGTGTGTATTGATATCGAATCCTCATCGGGGGCAGTTATCTTTTAGGTATATATATATATATATATATATATATATATATATATATATATATATATATATATATATATATATATATATATATATGTATATATATATATATATATATATATATATATATATATATATATATATATATATATATATATATATATGTATATATATATATATATATATATATATATATATATATATATATATATATATATATATATATATATATATATATAGTATATATATATATATATATATATATATATATATATATATATATATATATATATATATATATATATATATATATATATATATATATATATATATATATATATATATATATATATATATATATATATATATATATATATATATATATATATATATATATATATATATATATATATATATATATATATATATATATATATATATATATATATATATATATATATATATATATATATATATATATATATATATATATATATATATATATATATATATATATATATATATATATATATATATATATATATATATATATATATATATATATATATATATATATATATATATATATATATATATATATATATATATATATATATATATATATATATATATATATATATATATATATATATATATATATATATATATATATATATATATATATATATATATATATATATATATATATATATATATATATATATATATATATATATATATATATATATATATATATATAAATCATTTTTACCCCGACCGGAACTTGAACCTGGGACCTATTATTGCTAAGCCAAGGCGCTACCAACTACACCAAAGAAGGTAAAAGGGAAACAAACCTAACAGCTTATATCTGCTATAGTATGAATGCTCATATTACAATTTCCCTAAGCTCACTCGTGGTTTCGTTTTCGCATTTAATTCAACTCCCAATCTCTTTAGGGACCAACAATAACCAAATAAGCACATTACCATATGTGAGAACATGAATAATTTTTACCCCGACAGGGACTTGAACCTGGGACTTATTATATATATATATATATATATATATATATATATATATATATATATATATATATATATATATATATATATATATATATATATATATATATATATATATATATATATATATATATATATATATATATATATATATATATATATATATATATATATATATATATATATATATATATATATATATATATATATATATATATATATATATATATATATATATATATATATATATATATATATATATATATATATATATATATATATATATATATATATATATATATATATATATATATATATATATATATATATATATATATATATATATATATATATATATATATATATATATATATATATATATATATATATATATATATATATATATATATATATATATATATATATATATATATATATATATATATATATATATATATATATATATATATATATATATATATATATATATATATATATATATATATATATATATATATATATATATATATATATATATATATATATATATATATATATATATATATATATATATATATATATATATATATATATATATATATATATATATATATATATATATATATATATATATATATATATATATATATATATATATATATATATATATATATATATATATATATATATATATATATATATATATATATATATATATATATATATATATATATATATATATATATATATATATATATATATATATATATATATATATATATATATATATATATATATATATATATATATATATATATATATATATATATATATATATATATATATATATATATATATATATATATATATATATATATATATATATATATATATATATATATATATATATATATATATATATATATATATATATATATATATATATATATATATATATATATATATATATATATATATATATATATATATATATATATATATATATATATATATATATATATATATATATATATATATATATATATATATATATATATATATATATATATATATATATATATATATATATATATATATATATATATATATATATATATATATATATATATATATATATATATATATATATATATATATATATATATATATATATATATATATATATATATATATATATATATATATATATATATATATATATATATATATATATATATATATATATATATATATATATATATATATATATATATATATATATATATATATATATATATATATATATATATATATATATATATATATATATATATATATATATATATATATATATATATATATATATATATATATATATATATATATATATATATATATATATATATATATATATATATATATATATATATATATATATATATATATATATATATATATATATATATATATATATATATATATATATATATATATATATATATATATATATATATATATATATATATATATATATATATATATATATATATATATATATATATATATATATATATATATATATATATATATATATATATATATATATATATATATATATATATATATATATATATATATATATATATATATATATATATATATATATATATATATATATATATATATATATATATATATATATATATATATATATATATATATATATATATATATATATATATATATATATATATATATATATATATATATATATATATATATATATATATATATATATATATATATATATATATATATATATATATATATATATATATATATATATATATATATATATATATATATATATATATATATATATATATATATATATATATATATATATATATATATATATATATATATATATATATATATATATATATATATATATATATATATATATATATATATATATATATATATATATATATATATATATATATATATATATATATATATATATATATATATATATATATATATATATATATATATATATATATATATATATATATATATATATATATATATATATATATATATATATATATATATATATATATATATATATATATATATATATATATATATATATATATATATATATATATATATATATATATATATATATATATATATATATATATATATATATATATATATATATATATATATATATATATATATATATATATATATATATATATATATATATATATATATATATATATATATATATATATATATATATATATATATATATATATATATATATATATATATATATATATATATATATATATATATATATATATATATATATATATATACCTATATATATATATATATATATATATATATATATATATATATATATATATATATATATATATATATATATATATATATATATATATATATATATATTATATATATATATATATTTACCTATATATATATATATATATATATATATATATATATATATATATATATATATATATATATATATATATATATATATATATATATGAATCATTTTTTACCCCGACCGGGACTCGAACCTAGGACTTATGATTACTAAGTCAAGGCGCTACCACTACACCACAGAAGGTAAAAGGAACCCAACCTTATAGCTTATATCTGCTATACATAGGAATGAACGCATTCTAACTGAATGCCACTATGTTCATATTACAGATTCCCCAACCTCACTCGTGGCTTCATTTTAGCATTTAATTCGATTCCCAATCTCATTTGGGCCATGAAATAACCAAATAGCACATTACATATGTGAAAACATGAATCATTTTTTACCCCGACCGGGACTCGAACCTAGGACTTATGATTACTAAGTCAAGGCGCTACCACTACACCACAGAAGGTAAAAGGAACCCAACCTTATAGCTTATGTCTGCTATACATAGGAATGAACGCATTCTAACTGAATGCCACTATGTTCATATTACAGATTCCCCAACCTCACTCGTGGCTTCATTTTAGCATTTAATTCGATTCCCAATCTCATTTGGGCCATGAAATAACCAAATAGCACATTACATATGTGAAAACATGAATCATTTTTTACCCCGACCGGGACTCGAACCTAGGACTTATGATTACTAAGTCAAGGCGCTACCACTACACCACAGAAGGTAAAAGGAACCCAACCTTATAGCTTATATCTGCTATACATAGGAATGAACGCATTCTAACTGAATGCCACTATGTTCATATTACAGATTCCCCAACCTCACTCGTGGCTTCATTTTAGCATTTAATTCGATTCCCAATCTCATTTGGGCCATGAAATAACCAAATAGCACATTACATATGTGAAAACATGAATCATTTTTTACCCCGACCGGGACTCGAACCTAGGACTTATGATTACTAAGTCAAGGCGCTACCACTACACCACAGAAGGTAAAAGGAACCCAACCTTATAGCTTATATCTGCTATACATAGGAATGAACGCATTCTAACTGAATGCCGCTATGTTCATATTACAGATTCCCCAACCTCACTCGTGGCTTCATTTTAGCATTTAATTCGATTCCCAATCTCATTTGGGCCATGAAATAACCAAATAGCACATTACATATGTGAAAACATGAATCATTTTTTACCCCGACCGGGACTCGAACCTAGGACTTATGATTACTAAGTCAAGGCGCTACCACTACACCACAGAAGGTAAAAGGAACCCAACCTTATAGCTTATATCTGCTATACATAGGAATGAACGCATTCTAACTGAATGCCACTATGTTCATATTACAGATTCCCCAACCTCACTCGTGGCTTCATTTTAGCATTTAATTCGATTCCCAATCTCATTTGGGCCATGAAATAACCAAATAGCACATTACATATGTGAAAACATGAATCATTTTTTACCCCGACCGGGACTCGAACCTAGGACTTATGATTACTAAGTCAAGGCGCTACCACTACACCACAGAAGGTAAAAGGAACCCAACCTTATAGCTTATATCTGCTATACATAGGAATGAACGCATTCTAACTGAATGCCACTATGTTCATATTACAGATTCCCCAACCTCACTCGTGGCTTCATTTTAGCATTTAATTCGATTCCCAATCTCATTTGGGCCATGAAATAACCAAATAGCACATTACATATGTGAAAACATGAATCATTTTTTACCCCGACCGGGACTCGAACCTAGGACTTATGATTACTAAGTCAAGGCGCTACCACTACACCACAGAAGGTAAAAGGAACCCAACCTTATAGCTTATATCTGCTATACATGTAATGTGCTATTTGGTTATTTCATGGCCCAAATGAGATTGGGAATCGATTTAAATGCTAAAATGAAGCCACGAGTGAGGTTGGGGAATCTGTAATATGAACATAGTGGCATTCAGTTAGAATGCGTTCATTCCTATGTATAGCAGATATAAGCTATAAGGTTGGGTTCCTTTTACCTTCTGTGGTGTAGTGGTAGCGCCTTGACTTAGTAATCATAAGTCCTAGGTTCGAGTCCCGGTCGGGGTAAAAAATGATTCATGTTTTCACATATGTAATGTGCTATTTGGTTATTTCATGGCCCAAATGAGATTGGGAATCGAATTAAATGCTAAAATGAAGCCACGAGTGAGGTTGGGGAATCTGTAATATGAACATAGTGGCATTCAGTTAGAATGCGTTCATTCCTATGTATAGCAGATATAAGCTATAAGGTTGGGTTCCTTTTACCTTCTGTGGTGTAGTGGTAGCGCCTTGACTTAGTAATCATAAGTCCTAGGTTCGAGTCCCGGTCGGGGTAAAAAATGATTCATGTTTTCACATATGTAATGTGCTATTTGGTTATTTCATGGCCCAAATGAGATTGGGAATCGAATTAAATGCTAAAATGAAGCCACGAGTGAGGTTGGGGAATCTGTAATATGAACATAGTGGCATTCAGTTAGAATGCGTTCATTCCTATGTATAGCAGATATAAGCTATAAGGTTGGGTTCCTTTTACCTTCTGTGGTGTAGTGGTAGCGCCTTGACTTAGTAATCATAAGTCCTAGGTTCGAGTCCCGGTCGGGGTAAAAAATGATTCATGTTTTCACATATGTAATGTGCTATTTGGTTATTTCATGGCCCAAATGAGATTGGGAATCGAATTAAATGCTAAAATGAAGCCACGAGTGAGGTTGGGGAATCTGTAATATGAACATAGTGGCATTCAGTTAGAATGCGTTCATTCCTATGTATAGCAGATATAAGCTATAAGGTTGGGTTCCTTTTACCTTCTGTGGTGTAGTGGTAGCGCCTTGACTTAGTAATCATAAGTCCTAGGTTCGAGTCCCGGTCGGGGTAAAAAATGATTCATGTTTTCACATATGTAATGTGCTATTTGGTTATTTCATGGCCCAAATGAGATTGGGAATCGAATTAAATGCTAAAATGAAGCCACGAGTGAGGTTGGGGAATCTGTAATATGAACATAGTGGCATTCAGTTAGAATGCGTTCATTCCTATGTATAGCAGATATAAGCTATAAGGTTGGGTTCCTTTTACCTTCTGTGGTGTAGTGGTAGCGCCTTGACTTAGTAATCATAAGTCCTAGGTTCGAGTCCCGGTCGGGGTAAAAAATGATTCATGTTTTCACATATGTAATGTGCTATTTGGTTATTTCATGGCCCAAATGAGATTGGGAATCGAATTAAATGCTAAAATGAAGCCACGAGTGAGGTTGGGGAATCTGTAATATGAACATAGTGGCATTCAGTTAGAATGCGTTCATTCCTATGTATAGCAGATATAAGCTATAAGGTTGGGTTCCTTTTACCTTCTGTGGTGTAGTGGTAGCGCCTTGACTTAGTAATCATAAGTCCTAGGTTCGAGTCCCGGTCGGGGTAAAAAATGATTCATGTTTTCACATATGTAATGTGCTATTTGGTTATTTCATGGCCCAAATGAGATTGGGAATCGAATTAAATGCTAAAATGAAGCCACGAGTGAGGTTGGGGAATCTGTAATATGAACATAGTGGCATTCAGTTAGAATGCGTTCATTCCTATGTATAGCAGATATAAGCTATAAGGTTGGGTTCCTTTTACCTTCTGTGGTGTAGTGGTAGCGCCTTGACTTAGTAATCATAAGTCCTAGGTTCGAGTCCCGGTCGGGGTAAAAAATGATTCATGTTTTCACATATGTAATGTGCTATTTGGATATATATATATATATATATATATATATATATATATATATATATATATATATATATATATATATATATATATATATATATTGACTAAATAAGTCATAAGCTTCTGTTGTTGTTTCTGATGATTGCCTCGGAAAGGCATCCTTTGTATTTTTTTTTTAGGTTTGATTAACTTACAAATGATCTCAGTTCTTTGGTCATGAATCTTTGAACTCTGATTTGATACAAGAGCATATAATTGTCTTATAAAAAAATGACATGTTCATACTGTAATTAAAGGTGCAAACACATAAACACGCGTAAAAAAAATATATATATATTTACACACACACATGTACAAATACATATATATATATATATATATATATATATATATATATATATATATATATATATATATATATGTATATATATATATATATATATATATATATATATATATATATATATATATATATATATATATATATATATATTTATATATATATATATATATCCAAATAAGCACATTATATATGTGAAAACATGAATCATATTTTTACCCCGACCGGGACTCGAACCTAGGACTTATGATTACTAAGTCAAGGCGCTACCACTACACCACAGAAGGTTAAAAGGAATATAACATTATAGCTGATATCTGCTATACTTAGGAATGAACGCATTCTAACTGAATGCCACTATGTTCAAATTACAGATTCCCCAACCTCACTCGTGGCTTCATTTTAGCATTTAATTCGATTCCCAATCTCATTCGGGCCATGAAATAACCAAATAAGCACATATATGTGAACACATGAATCATTTTTTTTACCCCGACCGGGACTTGAACCTAGGACTTATGATTACTAAGTCAAGGCGCTACCACTACACCACAGAAGGTTAAAAGGAATCCAACCTTATAGATTATATCTGCTATACTTAGGAATGAATGCATTCAAACTGAATGCCACTATGTTCATATTACAGATTCCCCAACCTCACTTGTGGCTTTATTTTAGCATTTAATTCAATTCCCAATCTCATTCGGGCCATGAAATAACCAAATAAGCACATTATATATGTGAAAACATGAATCATTTTTTAACCCAACCATGACTCGAACCTAGGACTTATGATTACTAAGTCAAGGTGCTACCACTACACCACAGAAGGTTAAAAGGAATCCAACCTTATAGCTTATATCTGCTATATTTAGGAATGAACGCATTCTAACTCAATGCCACTATGTTCATATTACAGATTCCCCAACCTCACTCGTGGCTTCATTTTAGCATTTAATTCAATTCCCAATCTCATTCGGGCCATGAAATAACCAAATAAGCACATTATATATGTGAAAACATGAATCATTTGTAACCCCGACCATGACTCGAACCTAGGACTTATGATTACTAAGTCAAAGCGCTAATACTACACCACAGAAGGTTAAAAGGAATCAAACCTTATAGCTTATATCTGCTATACTTAGGAATGAACGCATTCTAACTGAATGCCACTATGTTCATATTACAGATTCCCCAACCTCACTCGTGGCTTTATTTTAGCATTTAATTCAATTCCCAATCTCATCCGGGCCATGAAATAACCAAATAAGCACATTATATATGTGAAAACATGAATCATATTTTACCCCGACTGGGACTCGAACCTAGGACTTATGATTACTAAGTCAAGGCGCTACCACTACTCCATTATATATGTTTTCACATATATAATGGCCCGAATGAGATTGGGAATTGAATTAAATGCTAAAATGAAGCCACGAGTGAGTTTGGGGAATCTGTAATATGAACATAGTGGCATTCAGTTAGAATGCGTTCATTCCTAAGTATAACAGATATGCGCTATAAGGTCGGACTCCTTTTAACCTTCTGTGGTGCAGTGGTAGCGCCTTGACTTAGTAATCATAAGTCCTAGGTTCGAGTCCCGGTCGGGATAAAAAATGATTCACGTTTTCACATACATTATGTGCTTATTTGGTTATTTCATGGCCCGAATGAGATTGGGAGTTGAATTAAATGCTAAAATGAAGCCACGAGTGAGGTTGGGGAATCTGGAATATGAACTTATTGACATTCAGTTAGAATGCGTTCATTCCTAAGTATAGCAGATATAAGCTATAAGGTTGGATTCCTTTTAACCTTCTATGGTGTAGTGGTAGCGCCTTGACTTAGTAATCATAAGTCCTAGATTCGAGTCCCAGTCGGGGTAAAAAATGATTCATGTTTTCACATATATAATGTGCTTATTTGGTTATATCATGGCCCGAATGAGATTGGGAATTGAATTAAATACTAAAATGAAGCCACGAATGAGGTTGGGGAATCTGTAATATGAACATAGTGGCATTCAGTTAGAATGCCTTCATTCCTAAGTATAGCAGATATAAGCTATAAGGTTGGATTCCTTTTAACTTTCTATGGTGTAGTGGTAGCACCTTGACTTAGTAATCATATGTCCTAGGTTCGAGTCCCGGTTGGGGTATAAAAAAAAGATTCATGTTTTTACATATATAATGTGCTTATTTGGTTATTTCATGGCCCGAATGAAATTGGGAATTGAATTAAATGCTAAAATGAAGCCACGAGTGAGGTTGGGGAATCTGTAATATGAACATAGTGGCATTCAGTTAGAATGCGTTCATTCCTAAGTATAGCAGATATAAGCTATAAGGATGGATTCCTTTTAACCTTCTGTGGTGTAGTGGTAGCGCCTTGACTTAGTAATCATAAGTCCTAGGTTCGAGTCCCAGTCGGGGTAAAAATGATTCATGTTTTCACATATATAATGTGCTTATTTGGTTATTTCATGGCCCGAATGAGATTGGGAATTAAATTAAATGCTAAAATTGAAGCCACGAGTGAGGTTGGGGAATCTGGAATATGAACATAGTGACATTCATTTAGAATGCGTTCATTCATAAGTATAGCAGATATAAGCTATAAGGTTGGATTCCTTTTAACCTTCTGTTGTGTAGTGGTAGCGCCTTGACTTAGTAATTATAAGTTCTAGGTTCGAGTCCCGGTCGGGGTAAAAAATTATTCATGTTTTCACATTTATAATGTGCTTATTTGGTTATTTCATTCCCCGAATAAGATTGGGAATTGAATTAAATGCTAAAATGAAACCACGAGTGAGGTTGGGGAATTTGTAATATGAACATAGTGGCATTCAGTTAGAATGCATTCATTCCTAAGTATAGCAGATATAAGCTATAAGGTTGGATTCCTTTTAACCTTCTATGGTGTAGTGGTAGCACCTTGACTTAGTAATCATAAGTCCTAGGTTCGAGTCCCTGTTGGGGTAAAAAATGATTCATGTTGAAGCCACGTGTGAGGTTGGGGAATCTGTAATATGAACATAGTGTCATTCAGTTTTTTTTTTTTAAGAGTGTGACACCGGGACAAGCAGAAACTGCCCTCATCAACAAAGGCCCGGGAACGAGAAAATACCAAGACGAAGGAAAAGAAAATGGTTAAGGGCAAGGCAGAGATGAGGTAATGTCACACAAAGGAAAACGACAGACAGAAAAAAAACAGTCAAAGCAAAGTGGACCCAGAGATATGGAGGACTAGGCTCTGAGATGACGATAGATCTGCTTTTTGAGGGATGAAACGTTATAAGAATTAGGAAAGACAGAAGGAGGAAGAGAGTTCCAGAGTCTGGAGGTAGATGAGAAGAAGCTGTCGCTGCACCGACCAATAGCTTATATCTGCTATACTTAGGAATGAACGCGTTCTATCTGAATGCCACTATGTTCATATTACAGATTCCCCAACCTCACTCGTGGCTTCATTTTAGCATTTAATTCAATTCCCAATCTCATTCGGGCCATACAATTACCATATAGAATGCGTTTATTCCTAAGTATAGCAGATATAAGCTATAAGGTCGGATTCCTTTTAACCTTCTGTGGTGTGTAGTTGGTAGTGCCTTGACTTAGTAATTAGATTCATGCTTTCACATATGTGATGTGTTTATTTGGTTATTGTATGGCCCGAATGAGATTGGGAATTGAATTAAATGCTAAAATGAAGCCACGTGTGAGGTTGGGGAATCTGTAATATGAACATAGTGGCATTCAGATAGAATGCGTTCATTCCTAAGTATAGCAGATATAAGCTATAAGGTTGGATTCCTTTTAACCTTTTGTGGTGTGTAGTTAGTAGCGCCTTGACTTAGTAATTAGAGGTCCTAGGTTCGAGTCCCGGTCGGGGTAAATAATGATTCATGTTTTCACATATGTGATGTGTTTATTTGGTTATATATATATATATATATATATATATATATATATATATATATATATATATATATATATATATATATATATATATATATATATATATATATATATATATATATACATATATATATATATATACATATATATATATATATATATATATATATATATATATATATATATATATATATATATATATATATATATATATATATATATATATATATATATATATATATATATATATATATATATATATATATATATATATATATATATATATATATATATATATATATATATATATATATATATATATATATATATATATATATATATATATATATATATATATATATATATATATATATATATATATATATATATATATATATATATATATATATATATATATATATATATATATATATATATATATATATATATATATATGGAGAGAGAGAGAGAGAGAGAGAGAGAGAGACATGCACAACTGCATGAGCTCTCTTCCTTTAAAAACAACACATACAAATATATAAAGAGTGAATATGGCTTATATATTTTCACATAAATAACAGTGAATTGTTCTATTCTTAATTGATAAAAGTTACAAATACATTGTTGAAAAATATATTAAGAGTAACATGCATATTTATGAATGCGTGGCCTCCGTTGCCTGGTGGTAGCTCACAGAACTTCTATTAGTCAGGTCGTTGGTTCGAGACCCACCATGGTGTGGGGTTAGAAATGGCATTCGCTCAGGGTAGCGGACATACTGCCAAAACCAAAGGCCTTAAAGTTAGGCACCACTAATCACGTGATGGAATGCATCTCCCTCTCATTGTATGTATATATGTATGTATGTATATATGTATGTATGTATGTATGTATGTATGTATGTATGTATGTATGTATGTACGTATGTATGTATGTATGTATGTATGTATGTATGTATGTATGTATGTATGTATGTATGTATGTATGACCTAGCCCTTAGTAGAAGAAAGGGAGTCAGTGACGTAAAACCGAAGCCTATATATATCGCCGAATGTAATTTTGTATGATATTACTGTCTCAGTTCAAACTCGATACCATGTCAAAATATCACCAATGACCTCAGTAACTGGAACGATAACAGGTGTATCGGAGGGCGAATTTGACCACATTAATTACGGACAGAGTGCTGCTTAATTTAGGAAATGGAGTTTTTATTGGTAAGAGTGAAGCCGAAGCCTGTAATTGATTTGGAAAGTGAAACGTGATTATTCTAATAATTTTCCACGCAAAATGATCGATTTTGAAATATATGCAAGTTTGGAAATGGGCGGTCTTTGAGATACAACCTCCTCCCTCATATCTGTAAGCAATGTGTATCAGAATCAATAGCTTGACTTAATTTTTTTTTTTACGCTTTATGTCACAATTAGTCCAAGTTCGGGGATGACACAGATGGATTGAAGCAGGGAGATTAAGGCTGGATGCCTCTCTTATTGTCCCACTGCAGGTTCGAAAGTGGGTTCGTCACCTTCCCATATTGAGCATTTAACCACTACTTTACGGCGGTCCCCTTATGTACCAAGAGCAGCAGGTGTTCCTGGCCCACACCCATCCAAGTACCGACCAGACCCAACAATGCTTAACCTTTAAGACTGGAAGAAAAGCGGTAATCACTGGAAATCCACATTACTGCGTCTAAATAAATTATCGGAGTAAATCTGAAATTAGTTTGCCTTGTAGAGATGGTCTAACTTTAGACCCATCTTACCTACTGTAACTAGCCTAACCTGGCCTACTTTCACCTAACTTATACCTAGCCTAATTTTTGAAAGTGATTAGTAGAAAAAACATTCACTGTCTATAACAATTATGGGAGTAAACTTTATAATTACTTTCCCTATCGACCAGACACCTTTTATTTTTAACCTAACCTAACCAAATCTAACTTTGTATAAGATGCAGAATGTCTCTATGAGCTTTAATAACAAGGATAAATACAAAGGCTCACATAGCAAAAGCAATCATTAATAGCAGTAAACATTTTTATCAGTCTCTCTTCTCTCTCTCTCTCTCTCTCTCTCTCTCTCTCTCTCTCTCTCTCTCTCTCTCTCTCTCTCTCTCTCTCTCTCTCTCTCTCTCTCTCTCTCTCTCTCTCTCTCTCTCTCTCTCCTGTAAACTATGCGACCGTCCTAATGCTAACACTCTTGACCACTATTATCCTCAGTGCCCCACAGTGAGAGATGTTTTTCCACGAGGCCAGAACTTAATACAGATCTGCTCGTTTTTGCTTCATGATGACAACCTTGAATTGTTATTCTTGCTCGTTATCCTCACTTTGGTGGCCATTAATTATATTGTATATTTTATTGTATATTATATTGAATATTTTCTTTGTATGTTTCTGTATAATGCCGTTTTGCTTTTGTTTGTAAAGTGTTTTTGTGTTCTGTGCTTCTCTGAGCTTTTCTTTTCTATATAATGTACTTTTTGTTACCATACTGTGGGTTGTGTGTCAGTGTGTAGCAATGTTTTATCAATGTGTACACCTCCCTGTAAATTATGTACTATTCTTTGTTGTGTATCCATATGAAGCATTATGCTGCAATTGATATTTATGTGATCATGTAATGTCTGACGCCTTGGCGCAATAAATTAATAAAATGGAATCAAATAATCTCTCTCTCTCTCTCTCTCTCTCTCTCTCTCCTCCTCTCTCTCTCTCTCTCTCTCTCTCTCTCTCTCTCTCTCTCTCTCTCTCTCTCTCTCTCTCTCTCTCTCTCTCTCTCTCTCTCAAATGTCTCATATTTCTTTTATATTTTCTTCACGTAATTGGAACCACAGTAAATTGTCACACTGAAGAGAGGGTCAAATAGAAATTCCCTCTGAGACTTAAGAAAGGCCATCTTTGAAGGCTATAAAGGTGACCTTTGGTTATATTGAAGGTGAATTTACCATGTCATTGTCTCAAGTTTCCCCAATATCTTTTATTGTAACAAATATGAAAATGCCTGTTTGTCTGTCTGTCTGTCTGCATGTATGTATGTATGTATGTATGTATGTATGTATGTATGTATGTATGTATGTATGCACGCACGCACATGCCTACCTACGTACGTACACCTGTAAGTATGCACTTTATTGCATTCGGGACGATCACATGCATTAGAAGGGCATGAAACACAAGGGTAGAGGAACGTTTCTTGGCAGGAACATGCCCCAAGGCCCTTGTTACTGGTATCTACATGTTCCTGTTGCAAAACTTATTACTTTGTCCTGTTCTAAAGCTGTTTGCAGAGCGATAAATACTATAAATTTAGGTGTTATCGTTAGCCCAACCTATCCTAGGATCTGCATCATTTAGAAATAAGAATAATATTACAAATATAAAGAGGAGGCGTCTCTTCATTACCTAAGAACATAGATTTGAGAGGAGGTCATAAAAGCGTAGGCTATACATTGGTTCACTGACAGCCAAGGGTTGAGTCAAGCTTATGTAACAAAACTTCTCTTTTAGGAAAAGGTCAAAATCGTGACCTGTGCGTCACATACATCTCTTTACACGACTGTCTGTCAGCACGTAATAATAAAACAAAGGAAAATGAAATGTTAATTATTCACAGAATTCACTAGGAGCCAAAGTATGACATATCTCCACACATGGCATTCACTAATTGCGTGATAAAATACAACATCTTTTGCCCTCATGAGGTAAGGCACCAAGAAAACATAAAGACGAAGAAAAAGTGGAAGCTTAAGGACAATGCAGAATTAAGGGAATACATAACTGGAAAAGGATAGGCTGAAAAAAAGCAGTCGAAGTATTGAGAACCTAAAGATATAGCAGGATTAAACAAACAAACAAACATACAAACATTTATTTCCATTTTGTTCAATGGTTATTCTTCTAAGATTAAAAGTAACTTATAAGTAGACAATTAATTGACCTAATAAGTAAGAGGGTAATACATACAGTTAAATTAAATGTAGCTTTCCTAGAATATAATAATGCTGTAATAAAAATGATAACAATAATGTTAATAATAAAGTAGTAATAATAACACTCGATATAGTATCGTTATTATCGGCATCATCACCATATTTGTTTTCCTTATAATGAGGATAATTAGTTCTTAACTTAGAGGACAGAGAAGTCGATATCAGTTTACATATAGAGAGGTTTGTGTTTAGGGAAATTGCATTAAATCATTAAGTTTAGTTTATGTGTGAGCAGCCAGCAACTATTTGTCCAAAAGAAAACTGCACAATTTGCCTTTGAAAGCTGCGAAGGAGGTTGCATTTTTAAGATGCTCTGGAATATTGTTCCATAGTGTTTGCCCTTTAATAATGATCATCTTTGAATCTGCTTCTGTGTTTGTTCTCTGAATAAAGAGCTCACTGCTCTGTTTTGTGTTGGTTCCCCTTATATCCCTGACTGTTTTTAAATCAAATAGCCAGCTAGGATAATGATGGTCCAAATTTTGTATACAAAAACATAAATAGCATAAGCAACCTTGTTTTCTGCCCGCAGCTACCCAAGTTTATTGAGAGTTGGTGTAATGTGTTCATATTTTCTTTTTCCTTCCAGGGCAACTCGAGCTGCAAAATTAATAAGCTTCTGTATTCTGTTTATCTGAGTCTTAGTGGTAGGTCCCCAAACAGTTGTGAAGTAATTAATGTGACTTAGGGCTAGAGATTTAACAACAGTTATTCGAGTTGTAGTCTCAAAATTGTCTTTTATACGTGATAAGTACATTGATGTTCCTGTAACCTTTTGCCATACTTTATCAATGTGGGAATAAAAAAACATGTAGTTATCAAAGTGAATTCCTAGGTTTTTAACTGTTTTGCTAGGTGTAATGATATTGTCGCAAAAATTGATTGTTGTGTTTTCTAGATTTGTGCTATATGGAACCTTGAACCAATAAATATGCATTGTTTTACCTTCGTTAATTAACAGCCCAATTTCTTGAAAATAGGTTTTAATTTTTGACAGAGTGTTTCCTGCTCTCAATGTTAGCTCTGGGAGATTATTAATATCACCACTAAGGAGTAGTTGAGTGTCATCTGCATATTGTACGACTAAACAGTCAGAGATGAAAGAAGATAGATCATTTACGTAAATGGAGAAGAGGATAGGACCAAGTACTGATCCCTGTGGAACACCAAATGATAAATTTTTTGGCATAGAGATAATGTTGTTAAGAAGTCTAGACTGTTTGAGATTGGACAGATACTCTCTAAACCAGCTTGGATCAATATTTAGGTTAGTACATTAACTTATAAGAATTTCATGGTTTACACTGTCGAAGGCTTTTGATAAGTCTAATAATACAAGCACAGATATTTCTTTCATATCTATATTATTATTGATATTATTCGTAACTTTAAGCAGTGCAGTTTCCGTTAAGAGTTTCGATCTGAATTCATGATGGTTAATAGCTAATAGTCTATTTGACTCTAAATATGACATAAGTTGGCATGCTACAATTTTTTCTTTTTTTATATATTAGAGAAAATGAGTAGCAGGGAAATGGGACGATCGTTTGTCACATCTTCTCTGTCCCCCTTTTTATGCAGAGGTATTACATATGACTTTTTCCAAGAGTCAGGAAACTTTTAGTAACAATGGAAGTGTTCATAATAGTTAGAATATAAGATACAATCATGGGTAGAGCATCTTTCATGAATTGAAATGGTATACCATCTGGACCATAAGAGCCAGAGTTTCTTAGGCTCTTTATGGTAAGATTTATGGTAGCACAATCGATGGGATTTATCTTGAAGTAGTCTCTTGTGTTTACATTGGAAGATTTGACATTTATGTAATTACTCATATTCACTGAGTTGATGTTTTCTTGTGTTTTCTCGTGTGTATTCTTCCCAACGTTAGTAAAATAATTATTAAAGTTTCCCGCTTTGTCTTTCAACTCCGTAATATTTTCATAACTTTCCGAGGTAGTCTTTTCATTTGGAATCATGCTTCTTATAATTTCCATGTTGCTGCTGTATCATGTCTAGAGTGATTAAATTGTTTTTTGTAAAAGTCTTTTTTACTTACATTGATGAGAGATCTGACAGTTTTCTTTTCAACTTTATAACGTTCACGGAGAGTCATATCATATCTATTAATTTTTAGCTCTTTTTGTATTTGATTTCTGATTTGAATAGCCTCTTTGAAGTCATGAGTTAGCCAGGGGGAAGAGGCATGGGTTATTTTTCTTATTACAATGGGTGCGCAACTATCTAAGCATTCGCGGAAGACTTTTGTTAGAATTTCAACCTGCAGATCGACGTTATCTGTGTTTATTATACTGTTAAGTATGATTGTGTTGTTGATTAAGACATTAGATGCCAATAGATCCGATTTTTGAAGGATAATATGTTATAAGAATCAGGAAAGACAAAAAGAAGAAGAGAGTTGCAGAGTCTGGAGGGGAATGAAAAGAAACAGTCGCTAAACCTTCCAATCCGCGAGCTACATAGCTTCACACAGTACCTGTGAGACGAGGCCGCTTGTGGAGAGTTACGTAGCCTCATCAGTAGAGGAGGGATGCAAATTGCCAACTCATCATAGCAGTGATGGAAGTAGTAGCGCTAGAAAAGAGAAAGGTTGATGCTTTATGGCGAAGAGAAAGAGAATCCAGACCAAAAGTTAGAGAAGGGTCATTGATGAGTTGAACAGTCTTAGATTCAACTCTGCCAAGAGGAAAACCCCAGATGAGTAAGAAGTATTCTAAGCAGGGACGGATAGATTTTAAGTAACTGAAAATTGGAAAATTAAAGACAAAAACCAAACAGAATCCCCTGACTCAGCAATTTGGATTATTTGACTTCTCCAAAGCAAGTTAAAGGCTATCTGGATTCCTAATGTGCTAACAGAATTAAGAGGGTAAATTTCGTTAATTTCGTAGTCAACAGGGCTATCAGGAGGAGAATAAGATAAAGAAATAGCCAGAAACTGTGCTTTGGAGGCATTAAATCTAACTAAATATTCCGTGCACTACTTATATATCCTCTGCAAATCGGAGTTGAGAGTAGAAGAAAGAGTGATACAAGACTGATTACGAGTAGCAGATGAAGATTGTGATGAGATGGCAGAGGAAAATGAATGGTAGACTTGTTGGCAATGGCATGGAGAAGAGAGGAGGATAGGGACTGGAGAATATCGTTGATGAAGAGAAAGAAAATAGTAGGTAAAGGAAAAGAGACTTTGAAACACCACTGGTAACAGGAAATGAGCTAGATGCTGCGCTGTCAGCAATCACAGATATAAAACTGCAAGAAAGAAAACTTTAAATCAGAGAACACAGAGAAAGGGTAAGGCTATAGCAAGGACAGAACCTTGTGCCAGACTGTCAAAAACGTGACGCAAAGAATTCCCCATAGTTCCTTAGAGAAGATGACCATTCATGAGTAAGATAGTACAGGTGGTCACCATGAATCTAGCCTTGCAGTTGTACTGCTGATCAGAGATGAGTTAGTTAGAAGCAAGTTATTTCAAGAAGTGTGGAACTAAGTTTAAAATACTTTAGTGATAGCAGAGTTAGGGCAATAGGTTGGTATTTGGAAAGAATAGTGGTCACCATTTTTAGGAACAGGTTGAACCAGAGCATGCTTTGTAGATAAAGGATAGATACTAGTTGAGAGAATGAGAAAAAAAAAGTTAAAGCACGGGAGCCAGTACATCTGCAAACTCCTTAAGGAAACTTGGAGAAATACCATTGGTCCAGATGCCTTGTTCGTCTTTAGAGAGCGTAGATCCTTATGGGCTTTGTGTGAAGAAAGAATAAGGGAGAGCATTGGGTCAGAGATGGGTAAAGTACAAGGAAAAGGTGCGCTGTAATCGTGTATGGAAGAACTGGCAGAAAAATGAGAGCCAAAAAGAGTGGTATTGTCAGTGGGAAAGCAAGCCATAGAACCATCATAATGAATGAGAAAGAGGAAGCTTGAGTATCAGAATTTTTGGAGAGGCTATCGTCTAAGGACCAGAAACACTTGTCATGTGGGAGGGGAGTATAGCATCAACCTTCCTGTGACAGAGTGTTTCGCTCAATGTCAACAGAGGCTGTTAGATGCTTTATTAATTAAATTAGTAACATAACTGTTATTTTCTAACTAAAAAAAATAAAATAATTCCCTTTAATATAACTGTTATTTTCTAACTAAAAAAAATTAATTCCCACTTCTTGACTTTCGCAGATTATGATTATTTGCAATTTGTATTTTAGCTTATAGCTAATTCTATATAGTTTAGTTACTCTTCTTGTACGTGTAGAAGTATAGCCCCAATATAAAGGCTGCTCCTATTTTTCTGCCTGCAACGGGCCAAGAAAATTAAAAAGAAACACAGAACCAGTAACCTAACTTTTCATTAGTATTCTCGTTTTATTTTATTTGCTTCCACTTGTTGCACCTAAAAATACTGTCTCTCCCTTGCATCTCTGCTATAATTGCCTGCCAGGGACCACCACTAAAATAATCCTTAAAATGAAATCAGAGCCAATTACTGCTCTAGGAATGTCTCCTACAGATGACGTCACGAAGCCCCACGAGGAGACGCTCTCTTTTTGCGCCAAGACTGCCCAGAGGCAACATCTCGCCTGGGTGGTCTAAGTTTATTTAAAATCATTTTACGTGGCATCTTCACAGGAATTCATCTAGCACAACAAGGAATTCATCTAGCACAACAAGGTGAGGGATAGTGTATGGTAAAGCTCGTGGGTCAAGCAAATTGGTTTATTTTCGAGAATTAGTTACATTCGTTACTGGATAAATCTTATGGATTTCTATTCTCAGATTCCATTCCCAGTCACACGAAATTTTGTAGATTACCACACTGGAATCTCACATGCCAAAGTTAATTCCTTAACCTGTAAATTACAGCTGGTATATATTGCTGAGAAGTTTCTTTTCACTGAATGTGATAAACGAAAATCTCATCCTCTGAAGACTAAGTTATGAGCCCGTAAAAATCTATCTCTCTTCCTAATAAATTCTAATTTCATTTCACCCCTTTCTATCATCGTAAATAAAGTGTCTTTTACTTCAAAAACTCGTCAATAAAGCTATTTGCCAAAAAGCCAAATTGCAAATATTCAAAAGGTAATTTTTCCCAGTTGGCTATGCAAATATTTCTTGTTAACCACATTTTAATGAATGCATACCGTATTTATCTTGCTAATTCTTCATATGTTGGGGATAAAGTGTTTTGAGTTATAAGTTGCAAATACCTCAAAAGGTGGTTTTGCACCCTTTTTTTATTGCAAAGTTCTTGATAACTAAAA
This sequence comes from Halocaridina rubra, assembly GCA_037179515.1. NCBI lineage: Eukaryota > Metazoa > Arthropoda > Malacostraca > Decapoda > Atyidae > Halocaridina > Halocaridina rubra. Next base: position 63,746 of record JAXCGZ010019076.1, read on the forward strand.
GTGAATGAATACTGTATTTATCTCGTAGATTCTTCCTTTACCCTAAATAGAGTGTTTTACCATATTAATTTCATATCCGGAATAAGCATTGCAACTTTTGTGGTTGCCCACAATTTAAGGAATACATACAGTACTGTATTTGTCTTGCTTATTCTTCATTTATTGTGAATATATTATTTTCTTTAAAACCAGTAAAGAATTAATGTTTTGTATGCTATTATGGTAGCATAAATATTTCTGGTTAGCTGTGAATAACCTATATATATTCATAAATATTTCTGGTTAGCTGTGAATAACCTATATATACTCATCCAGTAGAATGACATTGGAAACTCATTATATGTGTGCTCATGCTTTCAGTTTCCCATTATAAACTGTGTCATTTCTGTTTCTGAAATTGCAGTGTCCTGTATTCTACTCTGCCTGTGTGACAGAGGTAATCATCGAGTTGAGGCCAAAGTCTTGGCATACGTCCGTGGTGCCGGGAAACGAACTCATACTCACCTCCTCCGGGATTCGAGGCAGCATTTCATAAAGTTTAATTTGAGAAATTTAATTCAATTCTTTTAATGTCATTGCATTTCCAAAATTAAAAGAAAGTTGAATTCTGAGTTTCATTTAACCGACTAATGGTATTGAAGATAGGGTGTGCAAGTACAAATATCTGTCCTGTCTGTTTGTGAGCTCTTAACCGAGCTCGGTACTTTGAGTCCCCTTAGTAAAACAGAATCTTAACACTCTAGCATCATCATTTAAAATTAAAACCCCCACATTAATTGGCGCCCGAACAGGGACCCGAACAGACAGACTGATTTTATAAATTTATTTTTATTTTGCTTTTTAAGATTGCACATGAAACCCGATTACCATTGGCTCGATTATTGAAATGAATGAATCTTAAGCTGCACACGAAAATTTTCGCGTTAGAAACGTTGCGGATAAGAAATTTTTCTTTATTTTTCAATATTGATGATGGTAACTAATATTTTCTTGTTTCCCATGTGGTAAACAATATTTCAGGAAATCTACATGAGATTATGTGGTAACAGACTTTAGAAATTTTGCATGACGAGAAGACGTGTTATATAAAATTTCATTTATTTGCGTGATAAGATTGAGTTTTAAAGCATTCGTGTTTTATATATCCGTTAAAGGGTGATACTTGTTAGGAATTGTTTATATTTCCTTAGGATTTAGGAATTGGGAGAAAGCATATTAAGTATTTTTGCTTATAATTGTGTTTTATATTCAAGCATTGACTGCTTATAGATTGGAAGAAAAACTTTGGTGTCATTTATCGAGCCTAGGCTAAGCCTTTCATGTGTTTGAGTTGTCACATGAAAATAAATTTTCTCATTACTAGTAGAAATGTGTAATCTGGCTGCCTAGTAAGCTGTTAGCTTATCGTTGGTGTATTTTGCATAGGAACTGTGCCCTTTTGGTAACACTTCAGAATTTTACATACGACATTTTATTTGCGGGTACTGCCATATACGCGCTCATACGCAGGCACGACCGCGATACTGTACTTGTTCGTATTACTTACGACATTTTATTTGTGGGTACTGCCATATATGCGCTCATACGCAGGCACGACCACTATACTGTACTTGATTGTACTCTCAGGCACTGGGTGCTAGTCGGTAAAATTCGTTGTTACTCATTCCTTTCATTTGCACCATAACCGCAGGTACTGCCACGTATTGCTGTTAAGCAGGCACGACTGCCATTCTGTATTACCAGTGTTTCATGCACTGTTTTGCAACATATTGTTGCTGTTGCACTTGATTGTGTTGCTCATTCCTTTCATTTGCACGATTACCGCAGGTACTGCCACGTATTGCTGTTAAGCAGGCACGACTGCCATTCTGTATTACCAGTGTTTCATACACTGTTTTGCAACATTTTGTTGCTGTTGCACTTGATTGTGTTGCTCATTCCTTTCATTTGCACAATAACCGCAGGTACTGCCACGTATTGCTGTTAAGCAGGCACGACTGCCATTCTGTATTGCCAGTGTTTCATGCACTGTTTTGCAACATTTTGCTGCTGTTGCACTTGATTGAATTTTGAGTCACTTTTATGGTGAGGTTTTGAGATCACTTTTATGTTTAAGTTTGAACTGTGGTGTTGAATTTTTTTTCTCTCCTTGGTGTTGTGTGGTTCTATCATTTTTTTTTCTACTACTGTACTGTAGAGATTTGTTTTTTTTTGTGGTTGTTTTGGCACTTCGTTATTGACTGTTTAGGAAACAAACATGGAAACCATCAAAACATTCGATGAGGAGCGTTACCTAGACATACTGATTGCTAGGGGTGAGAGATATGGTTTTTCCCCAAGACAGGAGCTCTTCGAATGGGCTTATGAGAAGATGGTTGAACGCCGAGATAAGCTGGAGAAGAGAGCACGTGAGGAGGCACAAGCACAACGTGAGGAGGCACAAGCACAACGTGAGGAGGCACAAGCACAACGTGAGGAAGCAAAAGCACAACGTGAGGAGGCACAAGCACAACATGAACATGAGCTTGCGCTTGCTCGGCTTCGAGCGGAAATCCCAGACAGTAGTCCTTTATCCGGAAATAGAGATTACAGGAACGGGAAGCACAAGAGCCCCTCGCAGAACTTCAATCGTCCAGCTCCTCCTCCTCACACTCCTAAGTCTTATTACGGCCATGCACCCACACTCAAGAAGGATGACCCGGTAAGCCCTAAGCCTCAGCAGTTAAGAGGCAAAGGCCATTACTCTGCTCCACCTTCCCAGGGTTTTCAGCCAAACTCTAAGAGCCACCACGCTCCCTCACACAGCGGCGGCCCACATAGCCGTCTGGCCACTAACTCAGCCCATGTTGTGGAAACAGGGCCAGAAAGGGCCAATGAGGATAATGCCGAGGAACCACCACCCAAACTTGCCAATGTGGAATTCATCGAACATGATGATCTGGAAATGATCCCAAAATGCCTAGAAACCATAAATGGTGTGGAAGCTGAGATAGCCCTTGACACAGGGGCCAATGGCATACTTGTTGACGAGAGAATTGTCAGGGATGAAGATTTTACCAGCAAAGTCGTTCATGTGCGGGTTGCTGAAGGAACACCCCAAATACGACGCTGCCGTGTCATTAACCTGGATTGCAAATACTACAAGGGAAAAGCCCCAGCTGTGGCAATGATTGGGCTTATGTACCCTGTCTTGATGGGTCGTGCACTGAACCTAGTTCCTACTTTCCAGGCCGACCTATACCATAAGGACATTTCTCGTTATAACTTCCCTCGGGGGAAGTCACATGAAGCCATTTCAGCAGCAACTCCTGGCCTCGATGCCAAGAATTTGGACGATTCTCCGACTGACTCCGTTGAGTCTGCCGCAGTTAGTAAACGTAATGTGGAACGCAGAGAGTTTCCCCCTCCTTTACCAGATGATGCACCTCTAGAGCCATTGAAGTCCCGTCCAGACTTTGCCAAATTGCAGCAAGACTGCCCCAGCCTCAAACGCTGGATGCAGCAGGCCACCGAGGGAAGGACCTTCACAGTGAGAGGAGGAGGCCAGATCACTTATGCCCTTGAAGATGGAGTACTTCGTAGGCATGTGACTAAAGGTGGCCACACCTTTAAGCAGTTGGTGGTGCCCGCTTCGTTGCGCCGCCAGGCTATGTATGTGGCACACCATTTACCTCTGAGTGGACACAGAGGCAAAGCAAAAACTCGGCATGTCCTTCAGAAGGCTTTTGCATGGCCAAACATGTACACCGAGGTAGACAGATATGTAGGCTCCTGCCCTGTCTGTCAATGCACCTCAACGGCACCAGTACCGAAAGTTCCACTGGGGATAACTAAGCTCTCAATGGAGCCATTTTCCAAGGTCGCTATGGACATACTAGGTCCTATTAATCCAGCTTCGTCCACGGGAAAAAAATTCCTCCTGGTATATGTTGACCTGGCAACAAGGTACCCTGATGCAGTGCCACTGCCTTCTATCACAACTGAAGCAGTTGCTCAAGCCCTATTTGAAATGTGCTCCAGGGTTGGCTTTCCTGAGCAGGTCACTTCTGACAATGGAAGTCAGTTTACAAGTAGGCACTTTGAGGCTTTCTGTAACCTTTTAGAAATCAAGCACATTCGTACGAGTGTCTATCATGCCCAATCAAATGGAGCATGCGAACGCTATAACGGGACACTGAAGCGATGTTTGCGCAAGCTGGTGATAGATATGCCTAGGCAGTGGGACAAGTACGTCCCTGCTGCACTTTTCTCCTTCAGAGACACGCCCCACGACACTACTGGATACTCGCCTTTCGAGATGATTTTTGGTCATAAGGTCAGAGGCCCAGTAGAATTCTTGGCAGAATGTTGGGATTCACCTACCATCGAAGATGACGATAGGGACGTTCATGAGTATATTTTGAAGTTTTCGTCTCACCTCAAAAAGGCATGGAAAACTGCACAATTAGCCATTAAGGGTCACCAGCAGACTGCCAAGCTCCTCTTTGACAAGCGTGCGCGGCGTCGTGCCCTGACACCCGGAGATCGAGCTCTGTTACTTCTTCCAACAGATACCCGCAAGCTAATGCTACGCTGGAAAGGACCGTACACTGTGGTACACCGGGTGACCCCTGACAATTATGTGCTAAATGTTGATGGCATTAACCGGAAATACCACATTAACCAGCTGAAGCTTTATTGTGAGGACCCGGAGGCCCACAGGGATCCTGCGCTGGCGCTCCCAGCAACCCCTATAGATGCCTCAAGCATCAACAGAACCTCCGAGGCTGCAGCAACACAGGTGCTCCATTATAGCCACCCCTTACTTCCTATATTGGAATACTCCACCCTTGCAGTGGAGACAGACTTACGGGAGTGGAGTTTTTCTGAAGAAGCCCCTCTGGCTGCAGCCACCGCTCTTGCAATTGAAGACATAAGCTTAGCTTTTGATGATGGTAAGGATCCTGCCATTCCCACACACCGAAAAGAAAGTGTGAGTAATTGTATTATTAACTCCAGACTGCAACCGAGTCAACGGGAACAGCTGAACAAGCTATTTGAGGACTATGAGAACGTCTTCAACGACCTCCCAGGCATTACCACTACCCTTGAGCATCATGTCAGACTGACTGACCCAGAGCCATTTCGGCATTCCTATGGTCTTCCCCACCAGCTGTCCTTACGGCTGAAGGAAGATCTTGACACTTGGGTCCGCCTCGGAATAGTTGAAAAGAGCATTTCGCCTTGGTGTTCGCCGTTACTGGCAGTGCGTAAGCGAGATGGCAGTCACAGGTTCTGCCTTGACTGTCGTAAGCTTAACTCCCGTACCATTTTTGATGGAGAGCCCATTGCTGACGCCGAGCATATTTTCTCGTTGCTTTCTCAAGCCCGTTACCTGTCCAAGTTGGATCTGGCCAGTGGATTTTGGCAAGTCCCGTTGAGCGAGACTACCAAGCCTCTTACAGCTTTTTCCACAAGATATGGTCTATATCAGTTCAGGGTCATGCCTTTTGGTATGGTAAATGCCCCTGGCTGCTTCAGCAGACTCATGAGGATAGTACTACAGGATCTCGACAATGTTTCATGCTTTATAGACGACATCCTGGTGCATTCTCAGGATTGGTCATCGCACCTCGAGACTCTCCGCAGAGTTCTCACTCGTCTGAACCAGCATGGACTTCATTTAAAGCCTTCCAAATGTGAGATTGGTTTCACACAATTGCAGTATCTCGGCCACGTGGTTGGAGAAGGAGTTATGTCCCCTATACATGACAGGGTACAAGCTATCAAGGATATGGAGAAACCTGCTACTGTCACTCAACTGAGATCATTCCTGGGTAGTGTCGGCTACTACCAACGGTTCATTCCACACTTTAATACTATCGCTGCCCCTTTGCAGCAACTGACCTCCTCGAAGCAAAGTAAATCCTCCCCTGTCAAATGGACAGATGAAGCGGAGAGAGCATTTTTCAAGCTCCGAGAAGCATTGGCAGGTGAGCCAGTATTACAACTGGTAAACCCTGATTTTCCATTTATCTTGCAGACCGACGCCTCAGACGAAGGCCTGGGTGCCGTGCTCTTGCAAGCCCGATCAGACAACTCAGCAGAAGTAGCTCCAGTGCGATATGCAAGCCGCAGGCTTCGCCCTGCAGAGCGAAATTACTCCACCGTGGAGAAGGAAGCTCTAGCTGCATATTGGGCCATAAAGAAATTTGAAGTCCATCTGTATGGCCAACATTTTACACTGAGAACCGACCACCGACCTCTCCTATATTTACAGACTGCAGACAAGCTAAATCCTCGTCTGAAAAGGTGGGCACTTTACCTGAATCTTTTTAAATTCACTGCCCAACATGTTCATGGCAAGGACAATGACCTTGCTGATCTACTAAGTCGACGGTCGTTACCCTCAAATGAGGAAGCTGGTGCTGTTAGCCTAAATTTGGCTAGTCAGTAAAGATTACTTCTCTAATGTGTTGTTTATTTTATGTTTATCTTTTATGTCTTTAATACTGTACTGTACTTGTTTATTTTAAGCGTACCAACGTTATTCCAAATGGAAGACGAAAAAGATGAAGAATAATTTTTTGATCGTAGTTTTATATTTCCCTTTGTGGGACTTTGAAAGCCAGAACTTGGCAGAAACATTTTAGTTTAGTGTTGAATAGCTGAAACTGTTTTAAATCCAGTCGCCAATGTTAGTGACGACGTGGTTCAAATGTTTAATTTGCGTATACTGTATTTTATTTTGTATATTATATTATTGCCTTCTTGCATGTGAAGCATTCATAAACTTAAATATTGATATTTACTGATATCTAATTGTGATTTAATTGTCTTGAAATTTGAATTTGATCACATTTCTTTTATGTTTTGCATGTCATTTAATGTTTTGTTTACAAGACTTGTTTACTTTTACTAATAGTATGATATGTTCCAGTGGTGGATCCCATTCTTATTATTCATTTGTCCTTTTCCATGAGAAGGATATCTCATCCCTCATAATAACACTGAAGTCACCGTAACTTCCTCTGTTCTTTTTTCGCCTTCTGTAGTAGAATTTTGCTAAATCAATATTCTCTAGAAAGGGCCTTTGTGACAGAGTGTTTCGCTCAATGTCAACAGAGGCTGTTAGATGCTTTATTAATTAAATTAGTAACATAACTGTTATTTTCTAACTAAAAAAATTAAAATAATTCCCTTTAATATAACTGTTATTTTCTAACTAAAAAAAATTAATTCCCACTTCTTGACTTTCGCAGATTATGATTATTTGCAATTTGTATTTTAGCTTATAGCTAATTCTATATAGTTTAGTTACTCTTCTTGTACGTGTAGAAGTATAGCCCCAATATAAAGGCTGCTCCTATTTTTCTGCCTGCAACGGGCCAAGAAAATTAAAAAGAAACACAGAACCAGTAACCTAACTTTTCATTAGTATTCTCGTTTTATTTTATTTGCTTCCACTTGTTGCACCTAAAAATACTGTCTCTCCCTTGCATCTCTGCTATAATTGCCTGCCAGGGACCACCACTAAAATAATCCTTAAAATGAAATCAGAGCCAATTACTGCTCTAGGAATGTCTCCTACAGATGACGTCACGAAGCCCCACGAGGAGACGCTCTCTTTTTGCGCCAAGACTGCCCAGAGGCAACATCTCGCCTGGGTGGTCTAAGTTTATTTAAAATCATTTTACGTGGCATCTTCACAGGAATTCATCTAGCACAACAAGGAATTCATCTAGCACAACAAGGTGAGGGATAGTGTATGGTAAAGCTCGTGGGTCAAGCAAATTGGTTTATTTTCGAGAATTAGTTACATTCGTTACTGGATAAATCTTATGGATTTCTATTCTCAGATTCCATTCCCAGTCACACGAAATTTTGTAGATTACCACACTGGAATCTCACATGCCAAAGTTAATTCCTTAACCTGTAAATTACAGCTGGTATATATTGCTGAGAAGTTTCTTTTCACTGAATGTGATAAACGAAAATCTCATCCTCTGAAGACTAAGTTATGAGCCCGTAAAAATCTATCTCTCTTCCTAATAAATTCTAATTTCATTTCACCCCTTTCTATCATCGTAAATAAAGTGTCTTTTACTTCAAAAACTCGTCAATAAAGCTATTTGCCAAAAAGCCAAATTGCAAATATTCAAAAGGTAATTTTTCCCAGTTGGCTATGCAAATATTTCTTGTTAACCACATTTTAATGAATGCATACCGTATTTATCTTGCTAATTCTTCATATGTTGGGGATAAAGTGTTTTGAGTTATAAGTTGCAAATACCTCAAAAGGTGGTTTTGCACCCTTTTTTTATTGCAAAGTTCTTGATAACTAAAAGTGAATGAATACTGTATTTATCTCGTAGATTCTTCCTTTACCCTAAATAGAGTGTTTTACCATATTAATTTCATATCCGGAATAAGCATTGCAACTTTTGTGGTTGCCCACAATTTAAGGAATACATACAGTACTGTATTTGTCTTGCTTATTCTTCATTTATTGTGAATATATTATTTTCTTTAAAACCAGTAAAGAATTAATGTTTTGTATGCTATTATGGTAGCATAAATATTTCTGGTTAGCTGTGAATAACCTATATATATTCATAAATATTTCTGGTTAGCTGTGAATAACCTATATATACTCATCCAGTAGAATGACATTGGAAACTCATTATATGTGTGCTCATGCTTTCAGTTTCCCATTATAAACTGTGTCATTTCTGTTTCTGAAATTGCAGTGTCCTGTATTCTACTCTGCCTGTGTGACAGAGGTAATCATCGAGTTGAGGCCAAAGTCTTGGCATACGTCCGTGGTGCCGGGAAACGAACTCATACTCACCTCCTCCGGGATTCGAGGCAGCATTTCATAAAGTTTAATTTGAGAAATTTAATTCAATTCTTTTAATGTCATTGCATTTCCAAAATTAAAAGAAAGTTGAATTCTGAGTTTCATTTAACCGACTAATGGTATTGAAGATAGGGTGTGCAAGTACAAATATCTGTCCTGTCTGTTTGTGAGCTCTTAACCGAGCTCGGTACTTTGAGTCCCCTTAGTAAAACAGAATCTTAACACTCTAGCATCATCATTTAAAATTAAAACCCCCACACTTCCTACTTAAAATGGACACATTAGACCTTCGTATCTGAGCCGTGCAGTGATTCCTAACTGTAATATAAGCAGGGCAAGCTAAATTAGAAGGAAAGGCTTAATACAACTGGCATGTTTAATCTTTTGCCTGAATAGACATGGAGCAAGCGCGGCCTAGCCAAGGATTAAAGGGAGATAATCTTTTTATAGAGAAGGGAATGAACGTCTCCATTCAAGAGGTTATGATCTCGATGCAAATCATCGTGTTGGATACTCTCAGTGTGCCAAAGGTGGCGTTGAGTAAGAGGAATTGTTGGAGAGGGAGTGCAAATGGTAGAGATTGAGATCAAAGAGTGGTAAATTTTACCAGGATTAGAAGTAAAACATAGGTCAAAGGTGTTAAACACATATACGTGGAAATCGAGAACACAAGTAGGATGTTTGATAATCTGCCCCAGAACGGGAGTAATAGAGAAAGCAAGGGCTTCACTTCCTCCCACATCAGTATTTTATTTTATTTATTTAATGAATGTGACACTGGAACAGACAAAAACTGCCCTAATCAAAAGAAAACACCAAGACGAAGGAAAAGAAAAATATTAAGGACAAGGCAGAGATAAGGTAATGTCACACAAAGGAAAATGACAGACAGAACAAACAATCAAAGTGCAGAGGACCCAGAGATATGGAGGACTAGGCCCTGAGATGACGATAGATCCGCTTTTTGAAGGATGATAGGTCATAAGAATTAGGGGAGACAGAAGGAGGAAGAGAGTTCCAGAGACTGAAGCTAGATGGGAAGAAGCAGTCGCTGTACCGACCAATCCGCGAGCTACAAATCTCCACACAGTACCTGTGAAATGAGGCAGCTTGGCGAGTGTTACGCTGCCTCGGCAGCTCAGCAGAGCAGCAATGGAAGTAGAAGCGATAGCAAAAAGAAAGGGATATGGAAACGGAAAGGGAAAGGGTATGAGAAGACTGTAGCCACTCACTGTGGTGTACACTGATGTCCCAATATACAGAACTTCAGCAAGTGGGTGAGAAATAATACAGGACTCATGTAAGAGGATAGGTATTCAAAGAAGCCATAATGTCAGAGGAGTTAGGAAAGCAGTAGCAGAAGCAAAGAAATGTTGTGGTAGTTGAGAGATAAATATTCAGCTAGAGAACATCAAAGTCACGAAATTCAAGGTACATGAGCCTTGCAATTAGGAGTATTCGTGCTGCAGCATGTATGTATGTATGTATGTATGTATGTATGTATGTATATATGTATGTATGTAGGCATGTATGTATGTATGTATGTATGTATGTATGTATGTATGTACGAGTATTTATGAATTTCTGTCTAAGTCTGTCTGTCTGTATGACATTTCATGAATGCGAGTGATTGTGAAGGTTCATGTGGGTATGTGATTACCTAATTGTGATTACCTAGTTGTGCTTACGGGAAAGAGCCCAAAGCTAGTATCTTCCCGTCTCCTGATCGGGTCCATTTTGTACTTAGTGATACTTATCATACCTGTCCTTAAAATTATGGATTGAGATAGCATTAACTACCTCCTCGCTTAGCGATTTCCAATTATCAACTACTCTTACACTGAAAAAGTATTTCCTTACAGCCTGCAAAGAAGTTTTCTTACGAAGCTTCAAACTATGACCTCCAGTTCTAGAGCCAGCCATATCAAAATATCGATCCCAATCCACTCTATCATAACCATTTAGGAATTTAAAGACTGTCACCATATCCCCCTCAATCTTCTAGCTTCGAGTGATGGTAAGTCTAATTCCCTCAGCCTCTCATCGTAACTGAGATTGCGCATTTCTAGCACCAGTTTCGTGGCATGTCTTTGAACTTTTTCAAGCTTAGCTATGTGCTTTTTCAAGTGTGGATTCCAAAAAGGGGCTGCATATTCAAGTTTTGGCCTCACATAGGTTACATAAATATTTCTGAACATATCCTTATCCATGTGCCTGAAGGCTACCCTTACATTTGATAAGAAGGAATATGCTGCCCTTTCTATGCCATTTATATGTATTTCTGAAAACAAATCTGCAGGTATGTTTACTCCTAGATCTCTCTCATTTTCTGTCTCTTGAAGTTGTACTCCAGCCACCGAGTAGTCAAGCTTGGGCCTTCTTGCACTTGTACCCATTCTCAATACCTTACATTTTGAAGTATTGATTTTCATTAGCCACTTTTCTGACCACTCATGCAGACTATTTAGATCTTCCTGATGTTCTCTACCATTGTTCTCGTTTCCTACTTTCTTCACAATCTTTGCATCATCTGCAAACATATTCATGAATTAATTTCAGACTCTGGTAGGTCATTTAAATATGCAAGGAACAAAAGTGGCCCTAAAACTGAACCCATTCAGACACTGAGTGTCTTACTCTAACCCTCTGTTCCCTTCCTTCTAAGTAAGTTTTTATCCATTCCAAGACATTTCCACCTATTCTAGCCATTGCTTGCAGCTTCCTAATAAGTCTCCACTAGAACAGTGTCAAATGCTTTCTGAAAGTCTAGGAATATGCAATCTGCCCAGCCCTCTCTTTCCTGTAAGATTCGGCTTACCTCATCATAAACTTCTAATAAGTTTGTTACTGTTGATCTACCTTCTCTGAAGCCATGTTGCCTCACTGACAAAAAGTTGAAGGATTCCAAGCGAAGAGAGATATGTTTCCTTAGTAGTTTTTTCATAACTTTGCAAACTATGCTGGTCAAGGAAACTGGTCTATAGTTTAGAGCCATATCCCTTCTTCCCTTTTTGAAGATAGGTATCACGTTTGCTTGTTTCAAGCATCTTGGAATCTCCCCTGACTTCAGTGACTTTTTAAATATGATACTTAGTGCCACTGATATTGAGTTTGAGCATTTTTTAAGTACATGAGGCGATATATCATCAGGAGCTGTAGCTTTATGGACATCTAACTCCATCAGCGCTTTGCATACCTCTGTGGCTGTAAGGTTGATGTTCTCTAATTCCGGCCCATGGTCTTCTATCTCTGTAATCTGAGGGGGTGGGGTATTTTCTACTGTAAATACTGCCTGAAACTCCTTGTTCAGTTCTTTGCAGATCTCTGCTTCCGTCTCAGTGATGCTTCCATCTGCTCTCTTTAGCCTTAAACCCTGTTCTTTTACCTTCAGCTTTCCTCTGATAAAGCCTGTGGAAAAGCTTGGGATATTCTTTAGCCTTCCGGATGATGTCCCTCTCATAGTCTCTCTCTGCCTCTCTTCTTTTACTTAGGTAATAATTTCTTGCTCTTTTGTAGGTTTGCCAGGCATTTATGTTTTTTCTCCTCCTATACCTTGCCAAGCAGTTGTCTCTCCACTCCTTAGCTCTTTCACATTCATAAATGAACCATTTCTCTCTGGCATGAATTACACCTACTTTGGTGACCTATATGCAGCAATCTACTATCTTCCCATATTTTTCACAAAAGACGCCATACATTTCTTGTACAGATTTGTCGTAAAATAAGGTGCTCCAGTCAATAACTGCAAAGAGCTCATTCATTTTGATGTAATCTCCTTTTGGATAGTTCCTCCTCATCTCCTCATTGCCTCTATTCTCAGGCAGAATATCTTCAATGATATACTCCATCAACAACACACATTGGTCACTCTTTCCAATTGGTGGTTCATACTCAATTTTTGCAATATCCAACACGTTATCTGTGAATACTATATCAAGTAGCGATGACTCATCCCCACCCCTGGCCCTCGTTGGTTCCATTACATGTTGGTATAAGCAATTCCCTTGTACGCAATCTAGGAATCTTGCCCCGAATGAGTCGTCACCACTGTGTGGGTCAAGATTTATCCAATCTATCTCTTTATAATTAAAATCTCCCATAATCAAAATCCTACATTTTCTCTCCCGGGCCATAGTAACAACTGAGTTTATGACTTCAATAGTACCTATATGACTTTCCTCATAAACTTCTAGCCTATGTAGGTTCCTTGGTGGGTTATATACAACAGTTATTATAATGCTCTCTGACCCAGTATTTATGCGAGCAATAAGAAATTCCTTGAACTCACTTTCTATAGCCAAGTTTATTTCTTCAACTTGAATTCTTTCACTTATGAGCAGTGCTATCCCTCCACCAGTCCTCTTAGATCTTTCAACCCTTAATATTCTGAAGCCCTAGGAAAAACTGTGACACTGTTTATGTCCTCACTCAACTTAGACTTTGTAATTGCTGTAACTATTCCATTGGGCTCGCTTCAGCATGTGATGGACGCTCGATTTTGGGATTACTATCTCATTACCCGATTGCCTTATGGATTTCTCTGGGGATCGGAGGAGCATTTCCACCAATTCTTCTTCTCTTGTGGGGCTGGTGGATGTCCGAGGTCTTCCAGAACGTTGCTTATGAACGTCTTGAACAGTTCCATCTGCTTCACACTTATCTCTGATGCGAGCAATGGTGCGCCGCGTTGGAGGAGCCTTGTAAAACTGTCTTCTAAATTGCTTTTGCATTTCCGTGACGTTTTCGTACTTCCGTTAGCATTTTATGAAAAATTTTCTTTCTTCAAAAGTTAATCGTACATTTGCCATTATGTAGGGTTATTTGCACCTGAAAAAAAAAAATGAGTAATGGGCAGTCAAAGAGTGAGTACATTCTTTGGGACACCCTGTATATATATATATATATATATATATATA